>PVJL010001451.1:121056-263896 GCA_004026885.1 Lyroderma lyra
TTTTTTTTTTTTTTTTTTTTTTTTTTTTTTTTTTTTTTTTTTTTTTTTTTTTTTTTTTTTTTTTTTTTTTTTTTTTTTTTTTTTTTTTTTTTTTTTTTTTTTTTTTTTTTTTTTTTTTTTTTTTTTGGTAATTGATTTCTAGTTTCATGCCATTGTGAACAAAAAAGAACACTTCATATGATTTCAATCTAATTAAATTTATTGAGACTGGTTTTCTGGTCTAATATGTGGTTTATCTGGGAAAATGTTCCAGTCCCACTTGAAAAGAATGTATATTTTGCTTCTTTGAGGTGAAATGCTCCAAAAAGTTCAATTAAATCCATCTAGTGTAATGTGTCATTTAAGGCTACTGTTTCCTTGTTGATTTTCTTTCTGGACAATCTATCCATTGGTGTCAATGAATGTTAAAGTTCCCTAATAAAATTGTATTACTGTCAATTTCTCCCTTTATGTGGGCCAATATTTGCTTTATATATTTAGGTGCTCCTATGTTGACTTCATAAATGCTTACAAGGGTTATATGCTCTTGTTGGATTGATCCCTTTATCATTATGTTATGTCCCTCTTTGTTTCTTATTATAGCTATTTTTAAGTCTACTTTGTCTGATATAAGTATTGCTACCCCAGCATATGCTCTGTTTCCATTCACATGAAAAATCTGTTCCATTCCTTTACTTTCCATCTGTGTGTGTTTTTCATTCTGAAGTGGGTTTCCTGTAAAGAGCATAGGTGTGTGTCTTTTTGTCTTATCTATTAAGCTACCCATGTCTTTTGATTGGAGCATCTAATCCATTTACATTTAAACTGATCATTAATAGATACATAGTTATTGCCATTTTATTATTCATCTTTTTCGTCTCCTTCCTTCTTCTTAAAGAAGTCTCTTTAACATTTCTTATAATACTAATTTGGGGATTATGAACTCCTCTAGATTTTGGTTGTCTGGGGAAGCTCTTTATCTCTCCTTCAGTTTTAAGTGATAGTTTTGCTGGGTAGAGTAGTCTTAGTTATAGCACCTTGCTTTTTATCACTTTGAAAATTTCCCGCCAATCCTTCATACTGCAAAGTTTCTGTTGAGAAATCAGCTGGCCATCTGATGGAAGCTCCTTGTAAATAACTATTAATAGTTGCATTTCTCTTGCTGCTTGTACAGTTCTCTTTGCCTTTAATCTTTGTAATTTTAATTACAATGTGTCTTGGTGTGGGCCTGTTGGTTTCATCTTGTTTGGACTCTTTGTTCTTCCTAGGCTTGTATGACTATTTAGTCTGCCAAGTTGAAAATTCTTTCAGTCATTATTTCTTCATATAGCTTCTCAATGCCATGTTTTCTCTCTTTTCCTTCTGGTATCCCTATGATGCAAATGTGGTTATGATTGGTGTTGTCCCATAGATTTCTAAATTATTCTGTCTTTTAAATTCTTTTTTTATTTTGCTGTTCTGATTAGGAGTTTTCTGCTACCTTGTCTTCCAAATCACTGATTCGATCTTCTGCTTCATCTAGTCTGCTAGTAATTCCTTCTGGTGCATTTTGATTTTTAGTTATTGTATTCTTTACTTCTGACTGGTTCTTTTTTATTATTTCTATGTCCTTTTTTATGCTGGCTATCTCTTTCTTGAAGTTCTCACTAAGTTTTCTGAGTATCCTTATAACCATTGTTTTGAACTGGATATCTGGTAGGTTTCTTGCCTCCATTTCATTTAGTACTTTTTCTGGAGTTTTCTCCTGTTCTTTCATTTGAGACATATTTCTTTCTGTACTTGTTTTGGTTGCTTCTTTCTGTTTGTTTCTATGTATTAGGTAGGTCTGCTGTGCCTCCCAACATTGGCTGGGAGTAGTAGTAGTAGTAGTAGGTGCCCTGTGGGACCCAATGGCACAGTCTCCCTGGTCACCTGTGCTGGGTGCTCCAAAAGTGTCCCTTACATGGGTTGTGTGTGCCTTCCTATTAAAATGAGCCTTCACTGCTGTTACCACATCAGTGAGTGGGATTGACCCTCAGGCTGACTGCTATGGGGTTTGGTCCTGTTCATAGCTTACAGGCTGCCGTACAAGGGCCTTACCCCATGAAGCAAGATTCACCCCAGCAGGCTCTGGTACCTGTTGAGATTACACTTTGGGTGTGCTAATTGTGGGTCTAATTGAGTGATGCTCTGTGGTGGTCTGAAGCCAGCCTCTAGGGATGTAGGTTCTGGGACTTTTTGGAAGAGGCTCCAATACAGTTCCAAGTTAGTCACTGCTGTGACTGGCCAGGACTATCTGGTAGAACTTATAAAATGATCTGCAGTTGGTCTCTGCCTGTGCTATAACTGGAAGAGGTCACACTAGGAACTGAGAATTGATGCCACCAGTACCAAGCCTAGGGTAGCTCTGCAAAAAGCCCAGGACACCTCAAGGCCTGATGTTACCTGATAGCTTCTGTAACATTGAACTACCTATAGAGCCTCATGTGGTATGTGAGTTGGATGAGGCTAGGTCTCAGGGAGTCACCATGGTTGGATAGTTTTTCACTAGGTTAATGTAGATTCTGGTTTGGTGCCAGTGCTGATCCTGGAGCTACTCAGCAAAAGTCTCAGGTCAAATCAAGACCAGCCATCACCTGCCTGGGTTCTGTGGATTTCTAGAATTGTCCAAGAAAGAATGAAATGTGGTCAGGGCTGGCTTCTCCAGAAAAAAAGTTCCTCTGCTGTTAAAATAATTGGGTGGGGTGAGGTCCCAGGGAGTCACCAGGGTAAAGTGAGCAGAGTTCACCAGGCCAATGTAGATTGAGGTTTGGCCATGTTGGGGAGGACTCAACACAGGAAAGATAATACTCACCTGTCAGCTACATGGGAGAAAAATTCCATACAGGGAAAATGGAGACTGTCCCTCCATTCCTCTACCTGAAACCACATAACTTAGTCTCTCCCTGTATGTCTCCAATACCTGCCAAGTCACTCTCCCTCCGCCAGAGCCCAGGGTGAGTGACTAACAGAAAGTGAGTTTGTGTACAAGTTCTCTAAGAGGACATATGGGTTTCCCACAGCCTTCTGTCAGATTTACCACTATTTTTCAAAGCCAGGTGTTGTGGCAGCTCCTCTTCATGACACTGGCAGTTGGGGCTGAGGAACCCAAGGTGGGGCTGCAGTCTGTCATAAAGCTACTATTTTTAATGTAAGGTTGCAATGATTAAGCTATCTAAGTAAGCACCAAAACAAATTCTGCAGGTGAGAACACCCATTTTTAGAGCTAATGAAATCAGTTTTCTTTTGCCAGAATATCTGAATGTACGCAGTACACAGAGAAACCAATCGCTATAACACTTATACAAATCCCAAGGTTTTAAAAATGACCTCTTTTTGAGAAACAAGAAATAAAAATATAAAAGTTCCTCCCTTCTCCTTTTCAACAAGACAATCCTCAATTTTTTTGTATGCTCTCTGACATTTCTGATCTTCATACTATTTTATGGACATAAAGAAACATGGCAGTTGCTATTGTTCCTCAGCGCATAACACCTGGGCTTCATCATGTTCCTGGGATGTCTGAGTTCCATGTCCCGAGTCTCTGCCTGAGAGCTTTTCCATAAGTTATAGCAATCCACATCAAAGGAGTCTAAGGATACCCCCACACTCTCCTGAATTTCTCAACAGATGATTGACAAAAGTTGGGATACAAAGAACTATATGATTTCACTCATATGTGGAACACAAAGGTGGCAGCAACAAAGAAACAAAAACTCATGGACACAGTCAATAGTTTAGTGGTCAGTGGTTATCCGAGGGTAAGGGGGGAAAGGGGTGGGAGAGAAGGGACAGGGTCTCAAATACATGGTGATGGAAAGAGAACTGACTCTGGGTAATGAACACATAGCACAACACATAGACAATGTATTATAGAATTGTACACCTGGAACCTATGTAATTTTCACTAACCATTGTCACTCCAATAAATTTAACAGTAAAAAAAGTTGGAGTACAAATATCCCAGTTCCCTTACTCCCCATACAGAATAATTCAGAGTTTAATCCTACACCATTTCCCAGAGTATCCCTATGGCCTTAAGCTTCTGTCACCTACAGCTGTGACTTGTTTGATAATGCATCTCTTTCCATTCTGCCCTACCTTCCAAATAAACTAATTGTACTCCAATCTTTGTCTTAGAGTCTGCTTCTAAGGGCACACTACCTAAAATAAGGAACAAGAAACATTATTATCATAGATAGATATATGGATAGATAAATACCTCTTTAATTTAAAATTATCTCAAAAGTGAACCTTTATGAAACCATGGCCACACATTAAATATGGGTGTACTACATTAAAAATGAGAACTCATAATTGTACAATACTGTGGCAAGTATTGCTCATTAAGAAAAAGGCATACCCTGCCCTTTCTTCCCTTACCGGAATACCAATTTCATTCAACTGTTAGATCACTATGTGCTTCTGGGTAACAATTCCTTTGCACATGCAGGGAGCAAACCCAATTAGTGTGACCAATCATATTCATTTAATTCTCATTGTCACTGACTGCTCAGAAATGGGCAGGAGTTGCACTTCTGGATGATGGAACCAGAATAGGATAAGTTTTATGGTAGTCTTCTCAGAATGTTTACCTCAGTCTTTTAAAAGGTCATAAAGAGAAGCCATTCTCTCCACTAGCCTTCACATGTTGTGTAAATAGGTGGGCTAGAACGTGTGGTAGTCATATCACAGTCATGAAGTGACAAGCCTGACAAAAGACAATATGCTAAATGTGGCAGAGCTGAAAGAGGAAAGATGAACTGGATCTTTGTTATCTTTGAACAACTGAATTAACTAATCCTGAATACCCATATTTTTGGACTTCCTATGATATGAGATAATAGATCTCCCTATTGTTTAATCTTTTGGATCTTCTGATATTTGCAGCCTAAAATTAATAGAAATGCCATTTTAAGGTGCAAAATGCTCTCACACAGTATTTCACTTCTTTAGGTAAGGGCAACTGTCCTACCAGTCCCTGCTACTGATCTCTCAGTCACTACTGCACCTCATGCTTTTTCTTGAGCCATCGCTGAAAATGCACAATTGGTTACAACTAGGCAAGGTTTACTACCCTTGATCTAGTTATGCATAGTAGAAAAAGGCAGAAGAGGGAAAGTTACTCAAAAGCTAGTACTTAATCTGTGCTCTAGTTATTATATAAGACCCATCCTCATATACCTATTAATAGATTTGGTATAGGAATTAAATGAAATAATACATATAGAAGATTTACCAAGACCCTGTCCTATTGCTTGGTAATTATTGGTTACATCAAAGAAGAGGTCCCAACTACCCTGAAGAATGGTCAGTCTGTTTTTCTGGACAATACAAATCAACTGACTCTTGAAATAATCCACAGAGAATTGCAGAGTTCTTGGAAAGAAAAAGTTATCTCAGGGAGAAGAATCAGCAAATAAAGGCAAAGTGGTAAGAAAGAATGGGAAATTTGGGAGGGACTATTAGTAGTTCAGATTGCTAAGAGTACTAGACAGAGAGAAGTTAACAAAGAAGCTTAAAATTCAGGAGGAAGCTAGATCACAAACACTGTATGCCATATTAAGAAGTATACGCTTAATTTGTAGGGGCAGTGTGATTTATTAACGGTGAAGCTTTATCTTATATTAAAATTAAATTAGATAATATAAGATGTTAGGTTATATTATACTAAGAGTTACTGAGGATGGAACTGAGAAAGGCAAGACCAGAGGGAGCCTTGTTCCCTTTCTCTTGAATCAAGTCCCTTCTCCAAGACCAGGCTGTTTATTTTACTCAACCTTCCTAAAAACACTTATTTGATCAGCTCTTTTTCCTAAACCATAATGATTGGAAAATAATACTAAATATAAAAACACTCATTTAATTCAGAATAGTGTGTCATCAAACATTGCAGGCTCAGTGGAACCACATGTGAAAATCATTAAGATATTCTGGGATGTGTCTAACAGATCATTAAGAAATAGTTTTCCAAACATATACTTTTTCTTAGCTATTTTAATGTAAATCACAGAAAATGAAACTGCTGAAATTCATGATTTCACAATGTACAATGTGAGTCATTGTCCCCAGGGCATTCTTTCTATTGAAATAGTATGTTAGCATATTTTCCTATAATGTTAATGTAATCCATTGATGTACATTTTATTTGTGGTTTTCAGGTTGTTCACTAGAATATTCCTTTCATGCCTATGTAATCAGGGCTGGATGTAGGCATATTCTGGAAAACTAGTTGATGTAAGGAGTGTTGTCAATGTCTGTTATGGGCTGAACCCAAAATTGCAATCTAAAAAGAAATATAAATCAGACTTGGAAGACTTCAGTCTATGAAGAAAAAATTCCAACCAAAACCACTAATAATAGTTGACAGTTTAATCGGAAACACATAGACAAGATGGCTCCCTTGATTTACTAATGCATTTTTTTAAGTATAAGTGTAAATAGGCAAAAAGTAAATATAATTCTCAAAAGCAACACTGGATCTTCAGAGTCAGTATGCCCCCCAAATACTTAGATCTTTTGTAATGGCAGAATTTTTGTTATTTTAACCTATCTTATTTTAATTTAAAAAAAAGAAAGAAAGAAAGAAAGAAACATAATAAGAAAGGGAAACAGGGTTTAAAGATGAAAAAATGTATTTTCTATGCAATTAAATTTCAGAAGAGTCATAAGTGGGTTGAGAGAGACATGAAAAATACTGGTGTCAGAGTCACTCTGGTGACTTTCATTGTACTTTTATTGTATTCTAAGCTATACAAGATATTTTATTACAGCCATAATGATAGTAGAAAAATGTTTGTTTGTTTTTTCTTTTTTTATTTCTCAGCATCCTGACATCAGCCTTACTCACTGCCTTCTCCTTAGAAATCAATTTTTTTTTAAATTTCTCTCCCAAACATTCCCCTTCAAACATCAGGGAGCATGATCATAAAAGGTATAGATTTAGCCTAGTCATCAACATGGATCCAGCATCTTTTGGCAGCATTGAATGGAAACCAGCAGGAAGAGGGGGAGAACATAACAGGCAACTTGAAATTAATGT
This sequence comes from Lyroderma lyra, assembly GCA_004026885.1. Classification (NCBI taxonomy): domain Eukaryota; kingdom Metazoa; phylum Chordata; class Mammalia; order Chiroptera; family Megadermatidae; genus Lyroderma; species Lyroderma lyra. The sequence goes on from PVJL010001451.1 coordinate 128,096, forward strand.
GAATATATGGTTTATTTGACATCTTCATTTACCACTTTTTGGAAGTGCAAATGATCAAAGAAGTTATTCTAAGAACTTTAGCAACCAAATGTCCTAATTAACATGCCTAAATGTCATTAAAACTGTAGACTAGGGTACAACACCTCTCTAAAATTTTTCATAACCTAAAACAGGCATACCAATATGGTAAGATATGGCCAGACACAGGCAGCCACACAGCGTTATAGAAAGATGTCAATTTTAGAGTCTTACAAACTTGGGCATGAAGCTTAGTTTTGTCATTTATTCATTGTGTAATATGAAGTACCTCACTTTTCTACTCTGTGCCTTACTTTTCTCATCTGTAACATGGAAGTAATATTTGCATCTCAGTGAGGTAATAGAGAATAATGATAACAGTAACTGTGATATGGTAGATGCTCAATAAACATTAATAATCATCATTATCATTAACATTGCTAACTTTTGACACCTTGGAACTGAAAGTGTTCAAATGATAACTAGCAAAAATTGTAGATAGATCTAATAATAAACCAACTACTTCTCCAAATTTTACCTAAGTAAATTTGGAACGCTAACCTCAGATTTTAGTATAGAAATATTGTTATATATGGTAAAAAGATTGACCAATAAGAACACATGTCTATGTAAACACCAGTATACCCAAATGTCCAGTTATAAAGAAGTCACAATGAGGAAATCAATTCAGAATTCTAAACTGGAGTGTCAAGTCCACATTTTCTTTCCCTGCAGTCTTAATATTTAAAAAATTGGGGCTTTTCCTACCCCTTCAAACTTTTATCCATAAAACAATAAGAATGAGGTTCTCCAAGCTCCAAGCTTTTCTGTTCACATGGTGAGGGAGTTCTTACAAGGTAAAAGTAATCCTGAGAGAGTGTGAGGCATACGACGAAGGAGAAGAGGCTCTGCTATGAAATGCAGTACAGAAACCACTCAGGACCAGGAGGAAGGGCCAGGGAACTCATGAGAAGGTCAAGGACGTGCGGAACATCAATGAAGGGGGTGAAGGAGGAGAAGGGAAGAGGATTCTACATATGCCCTTTCAGCAGGAGCCTTGAGGTAATCAAGGGAACAGTGGGTCAGAGGCTAAGGCAGGCAGGAAACAAGAGCATGGACATAATGGGTGTTGACAAGTACCTAGATGGCCTATGTCCTTTCTTTATCCTAACCTTCCCTTTCCCCTCTGTTATCCCTACCTTGCTCCCACTAGTCTATATTTGGCAGTGGGACAAAGTGAGAATGAAATTCCAATTTGCAACCATAAATTGAAAAAGAAAACCTCTATTTGTCCAGTCAGCTGCTTTCTATTCAAGAGAAAGCTTAGAGCAGCTCTTGAGCCCTAGCCAACTTCTGAGGGTAAGGATGGAGAAGGTGGTAAGAACATGAACAATGTGCAAGGGTGGGTAAATTTAGACCACACAGTGATATTGGAAAGGACATTGGTGGATGAGGAAAAGTGACACCTTAAGGTGATAGACAAACTCAAAGAGGGGTTCTGAAACTGATTTCATCACCATAAATAAGTTGGAGATAGACTTTTTCAACAGGAGATTTCTACCATAACCAGACTATTTGTCCAGATTTATGAGGTCAGACCCATTCCAATTATGAACTGCTCTCCCTTTCACTTTTAAAGTGTAATGTTTTAAATAATAAATTCTATACTCAACCTAAGCAAACCTTACAGGGCACATTCCATCCACCTTAAAGAACTAATGCTATTTTAGAGTTTATGATTTTATTTGTATTTTAGCAAGAACAATGTCCAGATCACCAACCCTTTCACAACTGGACTGGCCTGTTCTTGGGCCTTCATCAACTGGAGAATAATCTGAAGGCAATACAGGAGGAAAAAGGGGACCTTTTACAACCGGCCTCTGGACTTGCGAATAGGCAAACATCTATAGACATGTAAGTGTTCAGATACAGTGCCTATAGACCCAGAACTGGACCTTGTTATAGAATCTGGGAATATCCAGAAAGCATAAGCTAAATTTCTGGAAGGGAATGCCATCTCTGACATGTGTCAGTGCATTAGTTAGGAACTTTGTTATATTACAAAGTATAGCTAGAGGCCAATATTTTTATACCTGTGGAGAGCTGACACTGACATGAATGTTTGTGATTGGTTTAACCTGAGGAGATCCCAATGAGGCCCAGCAGGAGCTCAGTAACCATAGGAAAAGAGGAAATGGAATGATTAGGAGAAGGTGGAGTCCACTGATCTCTTGGGGGTGGAAGCTCAGTGATTATGAAAAGCCCAAGAGAGGAAAAACATGCTACACCAACGTGGGAGAGGCTTCTGATTCTGAACCTGCAGGTCAAGCTATTGGCACCAGGACACAGAAAATATAACTGCAGGAGGACTGAATACCTTGAGCAGGTAGGGATGGGAAATTCGTTTACAAGTAGAGTAGCAAATGATAACTCCCCTCACAGAACAATGGAATATCTGCTCACAAAGTCAACTCTACTTTGAGGAATTGGGCATGCCTGAGAGGAGTGTACATGTTACTTGTTCCTCTTGGTGAGAAGAATACAGTGATGACATCAGGCTCTCTCTGCTTGCTAGTAACTGGAGGGGAATGCAAGTCACCTCTCTGTGAGGCCTCAGAGGGTTCTTCTGGGGAAGAGAGTGGAAGGAGTTATAGCTATCCTTCTATCTCCCTTTTCTGCAGCAGGAAAATACTAGCTTTTATTTTATTTTCTTAAGGAATGGCACCTAAGAAAATAGAAGAAGGCTTTCTATAATACTTGTCAAAGCAGTAAAATATTTCTATTATAATAATACACAGAGGAATGAGCTACAGAGACATTCAATCTTATCAATATGAAAGATGTGATGGTGTCATAGACATTTGCTTCATTCATTCATTCATTCATTCATTCAATATATATTTACTGGATGCCAAACACTGTTCTAGGGGTCAGGAATACACCTCTCAATAAAACAGACCAAAATTCCTGACACCAGTGAGTTTATCTTCTAGAGTTGAGACCTTATATTCTAATGTTGACTTTAGATCCATGAGGGTCAGTTTTCCTATTGTCTTTGTTCACAGAATAAATAGACCAGAAGACCTTCTCAGGCCTATCCAGGAAATTAATGACTGGATATCTGGGCCAAAAGCCATAGAGGGAAGACAAAATATGCAGGGAAGAGGAGCAGAGCATTTTAAGAGACCTAGATGCCTACTGGGGAGAAAATGGATTAGAGGTCCCACAAATAAGGAAGGTCAGTGCCTTTGTAGGACAGACCAAAGGCCTCTGGCATCCACTGAGGAGCTGAAGGAACAAACCCCAGCATAGAGGGGCCTCATTCAAGATGGTGTCTCTGTGTAGACTGCCACAGGAGTTGCAAACTCAGAGTAAAGAACTTGCTTCTGGATTAACTGCTGTGATGATCAGTCTAGAAAAGGTCTACTCACCCTTACATTTGACTTTGGCTTTTTGTTGTTTTTGTTTGTTTCTTTTTGTAGGTGAAAATGTCTTTGTTTTGTTTTATTTTCAGAAATAGATGCTCCAGGCTTCTTCCAATGTTAAGGGCACATTACCTGAGTTACTTATGTTATTTATGTGTCTATACTGATAGTTTAAAAAGAATAGTAGGAACCCAAGCTATAGATTTTTCTAGGAGTTTTTTTACTCAGTGGTTTTCAAGTTTATACAATAGCATTTTACTCAAAAGATAAAATAGTAAAACAAAAGCAGAGATGCTCTGATTAGAATCATAGTAGGGAGCAAGAGTCTTGCCTGCCCTCTCATCACAGTGGCCTGTGAGGGGCTTCTTCAAACCCCTAGAGATGCACCAAGTACAGACTGAAAACCCTGACCTGTTTACATTGGCAGGGTGCTCTGTCTGCCATCCACACAAGCCAACAGCATTGCCCTGTACTGGTGTAAAGGGATGTGTCATAAGGTATAAGCCTTTCCAGTATAGACAAAGAGAATCTTGATTACAAGATTTCCCATGGAATAACTAACTGTCAATACAAGAGCTGGCAATATCCATGGATAATGGAGTGACAAGCAGGGCTTGTACTGACCACAAGGATGAATTGGCAGAGAAGATCATGGTGAGCTGTAAACAAAAAACAAATATAAAAAAGAATTATGACTAAGGGTATTGTGAACAGGCTGATTATTCTCACTACCAATCAGATTATATTCACAAACACACTCTGTTCATCCAACAAGCATTTATGAAGTGCTGAGAATGTGCCAGGCATGTTGCTAAATACTAAGAATGCAGAGAAAAATAATATAGTCATCATTGTGAAAATGTTCACAGTCTTATATAGGAGACAAATTTGTAGGTATGAAGATATAAAGAAACTCTTATCTAAATGAATATATAAAGTATTTATATATATTATAGTACCTGGCATACAGTAAAGCTAACTAAAAATGTTAGCTATTATTAACAGCTTAATCCTCTATTCCCATTCACTTGCTCCTCTCCAACAAAGAGGACTTTTCAAGGAGTGAAGATTTTGATAAGCAACCTAAGGTCAGGTAAGAGGCATTCAAAGATGTAAACTTTAGACTAATAGAAGCTTTCGCTCTGGTGAATAGTTTATGCAAACTGAGGGTAACAACTAGCTTGCTTGGAATGATGAAAGTCACATTTTAGAATATATATGGATGAAATAATATTATGAGAAAAATATATGAGACAGTATGCTTGGGGGAAAATAGAGGTAACCAATCCACTCTCCTTAAATCTGCTTTGTAGTGAACGATGTTAATCCTCTCTCCTATCTCCTAAGGAAATGCTCAGTAAAACCTAATTTACAGTGTGTACGTGTGTGTGCGTGTTCTGTCTCTCTCTCTCTCTCTCTCTCTCTCTCTCTCTCTCTCTGTGTGTGTGTGTGTGTGTGTGTGTGTGTGTGTGTGGCCAATGTTCTTCTTAAAGAAGGACCTAGTTGAGAAAATGAGCTTCTGAAGCAAGAGAGTGGATAGAGGAGAGACTGACTACCACAAGGTTCATAAACAAAACAAGAAAAACCAAAGCACAACCCTATTATTTGTAAGTAGAAGGTAAAAGAAAGGCCCTGGGAGCAGAAAAGGAAGAGTCACCTCTGTCTACACGGGGAGGTCAGGAAGGCATCCCAAGTAGGTGGTATTTGAGCTGAGTCATAAGGAATGACTAGTTCATCAGGGAAAACGGCAGAGTGGGTGGAGGAGTGAGGGATTAATAAGTGGAGAAGTATGCAGACTGCAGCATGCCAATTCTGATAATTGAGGGTAGTTCAATGCAGCTGGAAAATAAGCTGCAGAGGGACCAAGAGAGAACTTAATATAGTATCATGAGCTCTTTTCACAGGGACAAAATCCAGCCACCCTAGAGATGAATTCAAATCAGGAACTGGAAATCATAGTATACAAACTGTGTTCTTAAATTTTTTTTGTTGTTTTATTTGGGGGCGGGGGTTAAAAAAGGTACTGCATACAAATTGACTTTATACTCCACCATTTTCCAAAGAAGTCTCTAGTTTGTGCACTTTTATGATGGCCTAGGTTCTAGTAACCTACCTACAGATTCTGATCTCCTCATTCACCTCATTTAGCTGTCTAATTTTGGACAGCTAAAGATTTTAGGAGTGAACGGATCACTAACCAGAAGAACTGTTGTTTTCCTGAATATATTTCATACTGCTCTTGGCTCTAGAAAAGGTCTCCTCATCCCTGCTTTCAAGCAAAAAAAAAACTGGAAAGTTTCTAGAATTACAGAGAACTACTTTGGGGAATAAAATATTCCAATGACTAACAATGCACACTGTTAGGATTTTCTTTGTTGTACTTATAGTAACTTAGTCATTTCTTGTACCTATCTTTAGTGGAAAAGACCAGATGATCCTCGGTATTATATTCATGTATTTTAGACCATCCTAATTTTTCATTTCCAGAGGCTGGACACTTCTAATCACTTCTTATATATACAACTTTAATGTTTTCTCTGCTTTCATAATTTCATAAATAAGCCTGTCCTATCTTGTTCCAGCTTTAGGGATTGTCATTCTTCAAGAAGTCTTTCCTTTGAAATCCCCATCTCACTCACATCTGTGCTTCTCCTCTTAACTGCACTTCCTCTGACTCACATCCCATGCAGCGTTGACCTAAACGGCTTAGTCTTCTCTCCCTCACTTGCTGAATGTGTCACTAGAGCAGGAACCAGGCTTTACATTTTTACATAACGTGCCACTCTTCTCTTCTCACCTCTTCTCTTTTTGAATCTGGGATACCAAAACCTCCTCTAACAAACAATAGGGTAAAAACAATACAATTTTATCAGTAAATATCTCAAAGGCGCTTGACAGTATTCAGCAGTCACCTTAAATAAGACACGAACACAAGAACAACGGGGTCATCAGACTAGGCACCGAGCAGCGCCTACCAAAGACAGTGAAACACGGAAGTTATTTCTATTCACACAATGCAGAGGAGGGGCTCCTGCTTTACCACCACTGTTTCTGCATTGCCTTTGAAGTTCTAGCTAACAACGTGAGAATCCCAAATTATACAATGGATAAATAATAAAAGGACTTTATTTCCAATTTCAGAAACAAGTAGAGTTAATAAGAGAATTTGATATGGTAGCTAGATTCAAATAAAAATTCAACAATAGTATTTCACTAGAGCAATAATAATAAATTGTTACTAAATATGGAAAAAACAAATCTTTTTCACGAAAAGCAACATAACTATAAAATTTGTAAGAATAAATTCATACTAAAGGTACAATACCTTCATAAACAAAACTTTAAAATCATGTAACATACAAAGTCAAAATTGAAAAATAAAGTTCTAACGTTAATGTTTTGTGGTGACTGTTTTCAACTGGAAAATAATTTTAAAATTCATATGATAAATAGAAAGCAAAAAATGTTTGCAAAAAATGAATATTGAAAGAGGACTTTCCTCATCAGATATTTTAATAGTCTGTAAAGATGTGATAATCAATATAGCATGATATAGCTACCGGAATAGACAAACTATCAGTACAATTATAAAGTTAAGAAAATATATACCTAGAAGGTGTAATATGTGATAAAATTTGCATTCCAAATCAGTAGGAAAGGATACTTTATATATTAAATGGCACTGATAGTTGGCATCCATTTAGGATAAAGTTAAACTCCTATCTCACACTATAGACAAAATAATTAAAATTATATTTAAAAAATAAAATGTCAAAAAATTAAAATAACAGCATTAAAAAATAGAATATTTTAAGAACTCTGAGGTGAAGAATATTTCTTAAGCAAAACAGCATACTCAGATGCTTAAAGGACTTAAAAAATTTGCACTTTGCTTTCCACATACCTTACAATTTTTCACTTAGTTCTGTAATCCAATGGATTTTATCCTATTCTTACATTATACGGTGAAATATTTCACTTCATCTTCTATAACATTAATTCTTCATGATAAACAGTAAGATTGTTCTCTTTTCCAGCTCATCTACTGAATTTGGTCAAATTCTGATTTTATTTTTAGTTCCAGAATACTTTTGGATACTCACCTTAACTGCTTTCTTCAATCTTCCTGAAAGTACATCTTCCTGAGAACATGTTTTTGATAGAGCTCTCTTCTAGTTCTTACATTATTTCTAATTCAATGGGATCCTACTTTCTAGTAGTCCAATTGTTTTTCATCATCTAGAAGATTCTTAAATGAACTGTGAGTATCTTTCACTCTCTTGTCTGGATGTTTCTTTAGCAAATACCATTTTGCAGGTAGTGCAAAATGTACCACGGAAGTCCCAGCTGAGGCTGTCCAGGTTTTGTAGTCAGCATTTTGTGGAGGTTTTTGAAAACATCTATTATAACCTAGGGCTTTCGGTAAAGCAGACTTCTCCAATTAATAAAGTCTTAATGCCATCAAACACACTAAAGCAGCTTTCCTCTAGTTCTTCTGTGGTCAACAGAATTAGGAGGCCCCTCCAAGTAAGACAAAAGGCAAGATTTCTTCACCTGTATTAGCAAAGGTAACATTAGTTGCTATAAAAATGCAATGGCTCACCACAACAGACATTTATTTTGTGCTCATGCAACAGCCCAATGTAATTGTTTCTTGTTGGTACATAGCTTTCTTGCATGTGGTGATGAACAGCCCATACTGCCTCAGTTTTGTGGCTCTGACACTCCCTATGTAATCAGCCAGTGGACAAGGAATGAGAGCATAAAGTCATGCCTGCTTCCTAATAGCCTTGGCCTAAAAATGACACACATCATTTTCCTTCACATTCCATTTATGAAAACTAGACAACAGGCCCCACTTAGATGCAAGGAAAACTGGGAAATGTCAACTGGATGAGTAGCAGCTTCTTGGCAATAATTTTCTATTATTTATGGTGAGCTTATATTTCAGTGAACTGTTAGATGCCTACATCATCTTATCTTAGACCTCAGAGAGTCTAAGCTTCTCCTCTACCTCTGGTCCTAAGTCTCTCACGATATAATCAGATAAAAACTTTCTTTTGATTCAGAAAGTGATGAAAGTACAAGAAGTCACTTTATGACAAGGCCAGTGAGGAAGAGATATCTTAATAGCATTTAGAATAGTATAAAGGCCATAAAAATTAAGAGTTAGATGAGAAAGTATGGATAAGCATGTTTCAAAAATTAAAATAAAATAGCAAAATATTTTGGGGATTGGGGTTTTTAAGAGAAAGGGGGAGAAGAAATTTAAAGGCATCTCATTATTATGTATGAACTAGAACAAATAATGGTGACTTTTCGTGGAAACTTAAGGAAGGCAAAGATTGAGACACAAAATATATAACCAATCCATATGAGAACCATAAAACCTTTTAATATTATTTCATTCAATTAGGAGCAATCTAGACATTCCAGATCAAATGCACTCAAGTATTTAATACTTTGTGAGTTTATGTGTCCTTACTTTTACAGCAATTATCTGCAATTTCTTTGTTCTGCATGGGGATTTCATTTTAAAGAAGCTCTGTGGTAAAATAAGCTCCCATAGACAATTTGTAGACTTGTAAACTTTAAAATTTTTCATCATGTGTCAAGTACTTAGAAAGTATAACACAATTATATTCCCTAACCTAATTTGTTTAATTCATGAATTTTGAGTCTTAGAGAAAAACTTGTGGGAGATTAAAGACAAAATAATGCAAGTATTTTAGGTTTTTTGATTAAGATAACTAATTACTATATACAGTATTTAAATTTTATCGATTAGGGCCTGTTTTAACTTTTGCCATGAGTCTTTCAAAGTTCTCTGTCAAAACAGGCATTTGCACAGAGAATTTATGTTTCATATGGTAACTCAAAAGACCCTAAGATAACTTTAAAGAAACAGAAAAAAGAAAATACCTCTGTGAAAGAATGATGTTTCTTATTCATGTCAAATTATGAAAAGCGTACAGTCAGCAACTGAGAGACCTCACAAGGACTCCACACAATATTTATCACAACCTCACTCAGCAGACCCAGACTCACTTCAAAACCTTCAAAATAAAAGAAGCCAGCATGGGAAGCTTGCCAACTCTTTTTAGCAAGTTGGCAGGGCCCTGAAAGCTGAATGGGCTTCTCGATGTACGAGATAAAAGCAGGCATTCCGAGCCTGTGAAGCCTCCCTGGGCACAATTAGACCCTGGGTGAAATTCCCTCAGCCACTGCCATGTGCACACGTCAGGTATGCAGATGGCACAACTTAGGACTTTGGCTACAGGCATAGTCTTGGCTATGAAATCAAAACAAAAAATCTTAAAGTAAACATGAAGAAGGAAAAGCTTTTCCCCTCTCCAAAGTGCTATTTTTCATCTTTGATGTGTCATCTCTGGCTACTATACAATGTCAAGCACGGCAGGACAAACTTGATCTCAAACAGAAGCAACTCCTCTCAGGTCAAGTGCATATATGCTCATGAGAGAGACAAGTACAGACTCAAGTGATTGGAATTCCTCCCTGCTCATTGCTTTATCCACCAGGAAACATCACTTCTGAGTTATTTCTTAGCTTCTAGGAAGCAAGACTTCTGTTTATTTCTAAATGAGTAAGCAATTAAAAATCTTCTTAACTGACTTTAATTTTCCCTCCCTCCACTTTTAACTAACTAGTATTTCTTTCATTCAGTCAAACTAACACAGCCCTAATGCTTCCTATATGATCTATAGATGCCCCCACCCCCAGCTATCCCCCAGCACCGCTGCTACCCACACGGCACCTTCTCATTCTCTGACAGTGAGATCTCCAAGACTCTTAAGAATTTAATGCTCTTTCTTATAAGATGACAAATGTAGAATGCTTTCTCATGGACTAGGAAACAGAACAACGCACTTACATGATTTCTACAAATCACTCTGAAGGTTTCCTTGCATTTAATTTTCCTCTAACAACCCCCTCTTTTTGAAAAAGAAGATCTGCTTATTTGCTCTAGCTAATATCATAAATCATGAGCTCTCACACATACCCTTCCCTCTGCCTATGTATTTAAATTCATTTTTGCTTCTCCAATCTACCCTATGCTTGGCCTTTTCGGGAATTCCTGCCAGCGAGAACAGACTTTTCATATCTCTCTGTCTCTTGAATGCTCCATCTCATTTCAAATCCAACTCAAACCCTCACTTTTCCCTGCTACAGACTGTATACCTTAAATAGTAAGTTATTATTATAACTTACTTTCTTATTATATAAGAAAAAAATGAACTCTTTATTGAATTGTGTAGTGTGGTGCTGTAGAGCAAATTAGGGTAGAGGTGTCATGGAAAGTCCCACACAGAATGAAATTTTATTGTACCTCATAATTGTCACAGTGTTGTGTCCTAGAGGGGGTATTAAATCAAACATGCAACCTTTTTCCAGTGTCAGCAACTTTGCATAATTTATGTGGAGATACTTACATTTTAAGATCTAAAAACTAGTTGGAGAGCCATCAAAGTTATGCTTTTTCATAAGCCAAACACAACAGATATCATGTTTAAATATTGCAAAGGGGGTTTGAAGTTAATTAATTTTGTTTTATGAGGCAAGATATCTTTCAGAACATTTCAGATTCTCTCTAATGCCAGCACCTAAAGCCACTTTCAGGGTAAAAATTCCAAAAAAGATCACAGAATAGCTACAATTGTAACAGTCTTTTTTCAAAAGAAAAGGTATACATTATATATTACAAATAAAATTTACAATAAAAATTTATTTATTCTTGCTAAAAATACAACCCTAATCTTCAACTTCAATCTTGTCAACTCTCCTCTTCATGCTATCCAGACAGCCTTCCTCAATAACCAAATGCATCAACTCTAAGGAAGAGCAGTTCACTAGCTTACAGTGAAGACCTGGCATTCTTTCACTCTGTCTTGCCAAACACCTTCAAGAATGGTGAAAAACAGAACAATCATGTAGGTAACCATAAACTACCTTCTGACTTACAAAAACAACGTTCACCAACCTCCCTTCTGTAACTGACCCCACACAGCCCTACCCTGCCATCACTCCCTGAATCTGCCTATTCCCAGTCCTTAGCAGCACTCAATTATTAAAAGCTCACCTCTGTAGTGTCAGTTTCTCCATGAAACTCATATAAGATAATACACAAAGAAAAGAACCCAATTTTAAATAATAAGTTCGCTTCCTGAAACTACTTCTTTTGAAGAGGAATAAGGAAACAAAACAGATGTTCTCTGTGCCCTCCTGACAATAAAAACTGTGATAGGGACTGGAGAATCTGATGAAGATAAAGATGGGGTTATTCCCTTTCTATATCTTCTTCATCTTGTCCATAAACACAATCCAATCATGAATTCTCCTGAGATAGGATAAAACTTGCTCCAAAGTCATTACAACATTCCACTATCTCCATCATAACCTTGTATGTTATCCAGATTATTGCTATTTAATGACACTAAAATATTCAGAGAGAAGAGAATTAAAAACTGCCAAATTTTCCACCTCAAATTCCTTATGGACAAGAGGGAAAGACACAAAAAATAAATAAAAACATGCTATCTTTTCAGTTTGGTGATCTGTGAGATGATCATCTAAATTTCCACATTTCTCTCTTTATTAACACAAAATTTATATTTATATTTACTTTTATAGTTATTTGCAGTTGCATTTGCATTTGTGTTTATATTTATATATGTATACATATATTTATTTATTATTTATAATTTATCAAGGAACTACACAATATATTCTGAACATTCAAAAGACATTTTTCTTTTCAATATAGTTTCACATTGGCGTTAAGCTTGAGCTAAAGAGAAACTGCTTTTAATCTGACCACATGTCCTGATCAAGTGCAACTCTTGAGCAAGTTCTAAAGGCTGCCATCAATCTAGAAAAGTAAGCACCACTGCTAGGATACTGGAATGCATAAGGCTTTCCCATGGAATCAATCTGTATCCTATAACAATCTCAAATAATTTTTAAGTTAGAAATAGATTTTTCCTCCAATTTCTAAATAGATATTTGCAAATAGATATTTTAATAGGGAATTTAAAGATATGAGGTTGAAGTAAAATCTACAGTTTTAATGTCTGAACATATAAACATAATTATGTTACTTTGTTTTATTAGAGCAAATGGATTAAGATGTATAAATGCAAAATTTGTATAAGTTTTTCTGAACAAGAATATAATTTACTGCAAAATATTTAAAACAACCTATTAATATTAAACAGTATTTATTAATTTTAAATAGTATTTCCTTAAATATTTCACACCAAAATAAAAAGCTGATATTTGTTTAGTATTTATCATGTGCCAGAGACTAAGTGTTTAACTTATACAAACTAATTTAGTCTTCACACAAATTTGACAGGTAGGAATTATATTTAACCCTATTAGAAATGAGGAACTGAGGCAAACAGAAGGCAAGGAACTTTCCCAATATTAATTAGGTTCTATGAAATGAAGCCTGGAAGCAAACATAGGCAGTCTGGGTTCAGAACCTACTCTTTCAAGCACTATTTCATATGAGGTCTGTCAATTAAGTTCATGAACTTGCCACTGTGCATTTACATTGGCAGCACTGTACGAACAACTCAGTAAGGTTTCATAACCTTGGTATATCTGTGTCTCACAGCTGTGATCGCACGGACACGTGGCAGTGTCTTGCTGAGTGGCGTTCATCATTGTTGCATTTTTTTGTGCGCCATCATGAGAATGTCAGAGCTTGAATTAGAGCAATGAACTAGCATTAAACACCTTGTTAAACTTGGCAAGAGTGGAAGTGCAATCAGGGACATGTTAGTCCAAGTTTACAGGGATAATGCCATGAAGAAAATGGGAGTATATACATGGATTAAATATGGAAAGCATTGCTGATGAAAAGAAGTCATGGTGGCTAGTAACAACAGAACTGATGAAAGTGTTGCAAAAATTTGTCAAAGTGTGTGTCAAAATCATCAGCTGACTGTGAGAAGCACAGCAGACCAAGTAAATATCTATAGAGAAACAGTTAGAAAAATCTTAACTGAAAATCTTGGCATGAGAAAAATGTGGGTAAAAATGGTCCCGAAGGTGCTCACTGATGATCAAAAGCAAAGTCAAAGTCTGCCAAGACCTTTTGCAGAGGGAAGACAATGTTTTGGCAGCATTATCACTGGTGATGAAACATGGGTGTAACAATACAATCCTGAAACAAAGTGTCAAAGTGCACAATGGAAGTCACCAATTCTCCACGACCAAAAAATTTCCATCAGTCCAAATCAGGAGTCAAAGCAATGTTGCTAAACTTTTTGGAAATCAGAGGGATTATTCATTATGAATTTTTACCAACTGGACAAACAGTCAACCAAGTTTACTATTTGGAAGTACTGAAAAGGCTGTGTGAAAAAGTTAGATGAAATGACCTGAACTTTTTGCCAACAACTCACTGTTCTTGCATCACGACAATGCACTAGCTCACATGACACTGTCTGTGAGCGAGTTTTTAACCAGTAAACTAATATCTGTATTGGTACACCTTCCCCACTTACCTGCTCTGACCCCCAGTGACTTTTTTCTTTACTCAAAGATTAAAGAAATATTGAAAGGAAGACATTTTGATAATATTCAGGACATCAAGTGTCATATGACAACAGCTCTGATGACCGACCATTCCAGAAAAAGTTCCAAAATTGCTACGAAGAGTGGACTAGGTACTGGCATTGGTGCGTAATTGCCCAAGGGGAGTACTTCAAAGTGACTGTAGTAACACTCAACAATGAGGTATGTATCACTTTTTCTAGGATGAATCATGAACTTCATTGTCAGACCTCAATATACACGGCATAATTATTGTTCATCATATAGTTATTCTTTTATGGACACACAATCTCTAACATATTGTAAACTGTTAATAGGCAGAAAACTCATTTTATTCAGCTTCATATACTCAAATACATGCACTAGAAAATGATTAATATACAATTAATTAATAAAAGATATTACAATTTGTTCCCTACCCTGCTAAATAATTTTAGATACACATTATAGCTAATGGTTTATAGTCATAATTTTAAAATGTGAAATGTATGTAATGAATAAACAATGTGATAAATTTAATAAAAACAAAAATAAAAAGAGGAAAAAATAGTTAGAAAAATTCCACTACCCTAACACCCTATCTGTATTCACTTATGGTCCTTTTCATTTGTATTATATAATTTGTTTTATTGTTTGAAATCACAATGCACATTGAGTAGTTTCATATTCTGTTATTGTCTTTATCATTAGATATGGGATATTCCAGAGTCTGAAAATTATAAAATTTGAATGTTTGCATATAGTTACATTGAGTGAAATCAGTTTAACTAATCCCCTACGATTAGATATTTACATTGTTTCCATTTTGTAGTCTTAACTATAATGCTATAAGAAAAAATGAATTGATGCATGGATAGATGGCTACATGGACAGACATATGATAGGACAGGTATAGTAAAATATCAATGTTATATCTGCATGGTGGACATATAGGAGTTCACTGTGAATTTTTCTCAAGTTTTCTGTGTTTGAAAGTTACCACAGTAAAATAATGGCTTGGTGAATAAACATATTTATTTTATAAAACATCAACTTCAGGAAAACAGAGATTTTTGTGTGATATATCCATAGATATACTGCTAGTGCCTACAACAGCATTTGGAACTAAAGGTGCATGCCTCATAGTTTGTTGAAAGTGAACAATTTGAATATTATGATATGAAAATGATAATTCTCTCCCTCTTCCTTGATTTGTTAAGTTGTAGTTGTTTGGTTATTCAGTGACCTACTAAACAATTTGTGTAAAGACTGCATTCTTTGTCATGTTTAGGCACTGAGGTCTTTGCTGTGTAAGCTACTGATTTGATAGAAATTTCCTTAAATGTTTGAAGCCAACATAAAAACAATAATAATAAAGGAAAGGAAGTGATAGGAAAGGAAAGGTATGGAAAGGAGAGGTGGGAGAAAGGAAGGGAGGGAGGAAGAAAGAAGGAAGAAGAAAGGAATGAAGGAAGGAAGCAATGAAGGAAGGAATGAACAAAGGAAGACACATTCTCTCATCTTCACAGATTGGTTCATGGTGGGTCACTTCTTCAATACTTACAAAGGATATATTTAACTCTGCCTTAGCCTTCACTTCCTTCTTTTACTGAGCCTAAAATTAAGCCAGAGATGAAAGCCTAGTATTTTCTTAGGTGTTTTCTGAACTTATATCCAGACCTGGGCACATGCTTGGCCTTCTAGATTCTCTGACGTATGCAGGAGCCTTTCAAAGTTTTGGTTCCTCCATGTATCTCCTTCCCCAGCCTCTTTCTTCTCAAGTTTGGTCTGTCTGATGATTGCATAAACTCTCATCCCCCATTTTAGGTGGCTGCAACTAGAAAATTGTCTTTAAACACTGTCAACAAATGCTGTCTGGGAGGCTGCCCAAGCCCTGGAAAAGTTCTGAGGTGAGTCAAACAAACAGGTCAATGTATACTACCATAATTCCCTGAGAAAAAGGCCTACGTTGCTCACTCTGATACCAGTAATCTGCACTAGAAACATGGGCTACTGTCTTCAGGTCTGGTTCTGTTGTGCTGGGGAGTAGGAGGATGGTAGGCAGGTAAGTTTAAATGCAAACATGCCCTCTCACCAAATTTCAGCTATTTCTTTTTCATTCCGTGTTCTCTGGTTATTGTAAGTTCTTGTTTGATTTGAAAAAGCTTTTTAAAAAAGTGGATTCTAACAAGTTTTCATCATCTTAGTCATTAATTTATTGAAAGCATGAGAATTTGGAATTCCCCACTCTGCCATTTTTGGTGATGTCCCTCATGGGAAGACTTTGTTAGCAATTTAATTATTTCCTTGTCAAGAATCTATTCAGACTTTGATTTTCCTCTTGAGTTGGGTTTAATAACTTGTATATATTTTAGGAATTTTTCCAATTCATCTAAATTGACTAATATTTTGGCAAAGGTTGTTCATAATATTCCCTTTTAATCCTTTTAATTTATTCAGGGTCAGTAAAGATGTCCCTTCATTCATTCTTGATATTGGTAATTGTGTTTCCTATTTTTCTTGATTAGTCTAGCATATGGAAAATGTTCTATGTTGGTTGAGAATAATACACGAGTATATATTTATCAGTCAGGTTGAGTTGGTTGGTAATTTTGTTTCAATTATCTATGTTCTTACTGATTTTATGTCTACTTGTTTGTTGAATTATTGAAAGTACCATATGGAAATCTCCAATAATTATTTATGGATAGACTATTTCTCCTTTCAATTCTGTCAATTTTTGCTTCATGCATGTTGAGGCTCTGTTATTAGAGGTGTATATATATTTATAATTGTTTTATCTTCCTGATATATTGAAACTTTCAGCATAATAAATTACACCTCTTTGTCTCTAGTAATAATTTCTTGCCTTAAGGACTATTCTGTCTGATATTAATAAAGCCACTCCAACACTTTTATGGTTACTGTTTGCATGGTACATCTTTCTCCATCCTTTTACTGTCAATATATTTCTATCTTTCAGTGTAGAAAACATATAGTTGGATCTTGCTATTTTTACTCAATAATGCCTGTTTTTGATTGGGGCATTTAGAATATTCAAATTACTATAATTATTAGGACTGAATGTCTATGTGCAATTTGACTGTTTTCTACATGACTCTTGTCTTTCCCCTGCTCCCCTGTATTACTTTCTTCTGCATTCAATAAATATTTTTAGTTTACCGTTTTAGTTCTGTTGTTGAGTTTTTATCTTTTGCTTTTCTAATGTTTTCCTCTTGGTTACTCTAGGTATTACAATAAGTCTTAATTTATCACAATCTACTACAGATCAATATTAACTTAATTTTGCTAAAATACAAATTTTGCTCTAATATATCTTCATTCTATACCCCCTTGTCTATGCTACTGTTGTCATATGTAGTCCATTTATGTATGTGATAAACTAAACAAATTTATATTTTGTAAAGAAGTTAACAGAAAAAAATAAGAAAAATGTATTTATAGAGTCTTTTATATCAACCCACATAGTTATCATTTCTGGTGCTTTTCAGTTTTTTTGTGATTTCACATTATCATCTTATATAGCATTCCTTTAGCCAGAAAGACTTTAGTGTTTCTTCTAAGTATTTCTTATAAGAAAGTTTTGCAGTCTTCATTTATTTGAGAAAGCCTTTCTTTCACCTCATTTTTAAAGGAGTTTTAGTGAGTTTTGGATCCTTGGGTAGAAAGTGTTTTTGTTTTTGTTTATTTCCTTTGGCACTTTGCATATGTTATTCCACTACCTTTGGCCTCCACTATATTAGAACGTAAGTTAGCCATTAATCATAGTGATGGTCCTTTGTACATGACATTTTTCTCTTGCTGCTTCCTAATTTTCTCTTTGTCTTTTTGTTGTGTGGATCTCTTTGTATTTATCTGACTAATGGTTCTTGGAGTTTCTTAAATGTGAATTAATGTTTCTCATCAAATTTGAAATTATTTTGGCCATTATTTCTTCACATATTTATTCTTTCCCTTTCTTCTATTCTCCTTTTGGGACTTCCATTACACATGTTGCTATGCCTTTTCTTGTTCTTGTCCCACAGCTCCATGAAGTTCTGTTCATTTTTCTTCAATCTTTTTTCTCTCTGTTCTTCATATTAAATAATTTGCATTGATCCATCATAAGATTCACTGACTCTTTCTTCTGACATCTTTAATCTATTATTAGACCCCCTTAGAACTTTTTCATTGCAGTTACCAAACTCTTCAAAATGAGAATGTTATGATTTCTATCTCATTATTGAGAATCTCTGTTTATTGATTCATTATCATACTTGAATTATTTTAAACATGCTCCCTTTAATTACTAAAATATATTTATAATAGCTGTTTTAAATTCTTTGTCTGATAAATTGCACATTCAGTGACAATTTCTATTAACTGCTTTTTGGTTGTGATGGTGGTAAAATATACATAAATAAAATTTACCATTTTAATTTTTTATAAATGAACAATTCAGTGTCACTAAGTACATTCATATTGTTATACAACCATTATTACCATCCATCTCCAGACCATTTTGTCTTCCCAAATTGAAAATCTGTACTATTAAACAATAATTCCCAATTCTCCCAGGCCCCCGGCAACCAACATTCTACTTTTGACTGTTTTTTTTGTCTTCTTGAGTATCAGTCACAAGTTTCTGTTTCTTTTCATGTGTCCTTTTTATTTAACTGGACAATTTAGATAATAGCAATTGTAGCAATTCTAAAATCGGATTATTTTCCCTCTGAAGGTGATGGTGGTGGTGGTTATTATTGTTGCTGTTGTTAGGTTTTTTTGCTTGTTTATTTTGTTTAGTAATTTACATGGGCTAAATCTGTGAACTATGTCTTTCGATAAGGAGCAGTCTCTAATAAATTTTTGCTTCTCTTTAGGTCCTTAAATTTCTATCTTTACTTTAATCCTATTCTGCTAAGGATTATTCTTTTTCATTGTAGCTTAGTTGTCAACCAATGACACCTCTGACAACCAGTTAGGCTTCCATCCTCTGGTGATAGATCTTTATGGGGGTAGGAGAGCACTTGCGAAGATCAGGCTATTCTCTAGTCTTCCCCAGTTTTTGTATTTTGCTGGTCCTTGTGTGTTTCCTATGCATATAGATACAGCTTCATGGTTGGGCAGGAGAACACTAAAATCTTGGAGCCTCCTTGGCTGCACGCATTTAGCCTCAGCCATACTTACGCTTGCCCCAACCATAATCAGAGCCTCAGGCGTTGGCCTTTCACCAGGCCAAGATCATCACTTCCACTGAGAACTCAGTTGAGATATGGTCATCCCCCACATCCAAGGCCAATGAGTGAAACTCTTTTGACCACAGCAGCACAGCCTGCCCCTTCCTGGCAGAACTTCTACACCAACCAAGTTGGGAAGATGGAGATGGAAGCAAGAGTACCAAGATTGCCACTATTCCTACCTGAAGTTCAACAGTTCTTGAAGCATACATTCACAGATTGTTGTACTGCACAGCTCTGAAATGGTTATGTTTTCTGTTTTTCTTTTTTAAGTCCAGCTTTATAGTTGCCTTTTTTTAAAGAGAGAGAGTATTTACCAACTTCCTCATTTTAATAGTCTGAAAACTACCCTTTAATCACTGTCATTCAGAGAAGAAATCCTCAAAGTGTGATCCTTGAATTGGCGAATTGGCATCAATAGGAAACTTGTTAGAAATTCAAATTCTTGGTCTCCACTGCAGGCCTATTGAACTAGAAACTCTGGGTACAGGGCTTAGTAATGTGTATTTTAATAAGCCCTTCAGAAAATTCTGAAGCACACTAATGTTTAGGACCACTGATTCAGAGCATATTTAAATAATGATAATGGTTGGTGGAATTCTCCATTTCAAAGGAATATGCCCAAATATAAGACCTTTTTAGGATATTTTATGAAGTCATTTGTATTATTTCACAAAGCTTTAATAAAGCATTGGCATACCGTTTGAACTCTTGGGTCCAAAGATTGACATGAATATTTTTTTTATTTCTAGGATAAAAATTAGTGTTGCCTGGTATACACAAAGATATACTAGACAGGATTGAAGAGCAACAACCTGAATGTTATCCATATGTACTACCCTGGCACATTCAAACTTGTGTTGGTAGAGATTTAGTACTTTTGCCTTTCCAAAAATGTATATTGCCCATTATTACCATCTTTCTTCACTAAAAAGACTTGATGGTAGAAGGACAATGAAGATGTATTTTTGCACAACTCATATGTATGTTTTTAAAACCTACATTATTTATAGACTTGTATTTTAAAGGCATAAGGCTATTCTTTTTTCAACCAAAGTATCCTTTCAATAATAATTTTGTAATTTATGATCCCCATATCCACATGAATACATATTTAAACAATGTTTAGTGAAAGAAAAAAGCAAACTTTAGAATGCCTATACTAGGTAATGTATTTATGCAAAGTTTTAAAACAAACCAATACTATTTATTGCTTACAGACAAATATGTATATAGAACTAGGAAACTAAACAGGAAGTTATACATCAAATGCATGATAATGGCTACTCTGTGGAGGAGAAATAAAACTGAGACGTTAAAGAAAATGTCTACTTTAAATTATTTTGTTTCTTTTATTTAAAAATATGATGAAATCCTCACAAATTCTTGGTATTGTAAATACTATTTGTTCAAAATGAAGTATAGGGAATTAACCTATGGGTTGAAGAATTGATACTGTAGCTCACTCTCACTGAGAAATAATTCTCAGACAGAAGGACAGACAAGCCTAGGAATTACTGATTCTTCTGTTGCCAGAAATAATTCTGAAGGTTAAGAGCTATTTCCAGAGAATGGAAGTTAGACATAGGGATGGAGACATGGAAATTCAAAAAATAAAATTTGTTATCCAGAGAAATCCAAAGAGGAAGGTTTGGAGACACATAAATTTATACCTACATTCTTATTCCCATAATAAATTATAGGTTAATTTAAATTCATGAATTCATACCGCAATGGTTAATAGGTGGAGATGTGGAGTCAGAAAGTCTCTGTTGAAATACTGGGTCTGCCAATATTTTCTCATCCTAATCTCTCTGAACTAACAGTACTAGGACTACTGATAAAATTTAAAAAGATAAAGCATGTACCATCCTTAGTATAGTTATTC
This sequence comes from Lyroderma lyra, assembly GCA_004026885.1. Lineage (NCBI taxonomy): Eukaryota > Metazoa > Chordata > Mammalia > Chiroptera > Megadermatidae > Lyroderma > Lyroderma lyra. The sequence continues at coordinate 149,224 of PVJL010001451.1, forward strand.
TTATCATTCCTTTATTCATCTGTCCAACAGCTAGTAGTTAAGTGCCTACTGTATGTCAGACCCTCTGCATGCTTCTGAAGATACAGCAAATGAACATGACAGACATAGTCTGTGCCACTGCAGAACCTATAAATTAACAGAGAAGAGAGACAGTTATCTAAGAAAATACTAGGAAAAGAAGACTTTGGTGAAGACACAGCAGGGAGTGTAGGTCTAATGTGTCTAGCATACACAGAGGGCCTGCTGGAAGACTACTAAGTGGAGATCTAAAGGATGGGTAGGAATTCATCTGATGAGTAGAGCAGGGGTTTAAAACTATCAGAGATGTAGAATTATTCATAGTTTAATAAAATCCGACTAGGGAATTAGTCAGATTTTACCCTTTTACCCTTGGGTGTAAAACTGGTGTTTATTTGAGATTTTTCTGGTTTCTTGAGGTAGGGCTGCATTGCTATGAATTTTCCTCCCTGGACTGCTTTCAGTACGTCTCATAGGTTTTGCACCATTGTGTTCTCATTTTAGTTTGTTTCAAAGTATCTTTTGATTTTGTCCTTGATCTCATCGTTCACCCATGCATTATTTAGTGGCATGTTATTTAGCCCCCATGTATATGTGTGTTTTTCAGAGGATTTTTTTTCCTGTTACTGATTTCTAGTTTCATACCACTGTGCTCACAGAAGACATTTGATAAGATTTCTATCTTCTTGAAATTATTGAGACTTGTTTTGTGGCCTAACACATGGTATATCTTGGAAAAGGTTGCATTTGCACTTGAAAAGATGTATATACCGCTGCTTTGGAAATAAATGGTCTAAAAATATCAATTAAATCCATCTGGTCTAGTGTGTCATTTAAGTCCACTGTTTCCATGTTGATTTTTCTGCCTGGAAGATCTGTCCATTGGTGTCAATGTGGTGTTAAAGTCCCCTGCTATGATGTTACTGTTGGTCTCTGCCTTTATATCAGGCAATATTTGTTTTATATATTTAGGTGCTCCTATGTTGGGTGCATAAATGTTTATTATGGTTATGTTCTCTTATAAACTGATCTCTTTATTATTATATAATGTCCTTTGTCTTTATTTTAAAATATATTTTGTCTGATATAAGTATTGCTATTCCAACTTTTTCCTCATCTCGATTTGCATGAAACATGTTCTTCCAGCACTTTACTTTCAGTCTCTATGTGTGTTTCAATCTCAGGTGGGTCTCTTATACACAACACATGCATGGGTCTTGTTTTCTTATCCATTCAGCAACACCATGTCGTTTGATTGGAGCAGTTAATCATTTTACATTTAAAGTGATTATTGATGGGTATATAGTCATTGTCATTTTATTAGTCATAGTTTTTATCTTCTTTAGTTTGTTTTTTGTTTCTTTGTCCACACCCCCCTCACCCCCATTCTTCTGCTTAAAGAAGTCCTTTTAACATTTCTTTTAGTATTGGATTGGTAGTAATGAACTCCTTTACCTTTTTCTTATCTGGGAAGCTCTTTATCTCTCCTTCAATTTTAAATAATAGCCTTGCTGTGTAGAGTAGTCTTGCTTGTAGGCCCTCATTTTTCATCACTTTGACTATTTTCTGCCACTTCCTTCTAGATTGCAAAGTTTCTATTCAAAAATCAGCTGACAGTCTTATGGGAGCTCCCTTGTAAGTAACTAGTTGTTTTTCTCTTGCTGCTTTTAGGATTCTCTCTTTTTCATTAAACTTTGCCATTGTTATTATAATATGTCTTGGTGTGGGCCTGTTTGGATCACCTTGTTTGGGATGCTGTATTTCCTGGGCTTATATGTCTATTTCCTTCACCAGTTTAGAGAAGTTTTCTATCATTATTTCTTCAAATATGTTCTCGATCCCTTGCTCCCACTCCTGTCCCTCTGTTACTCCTATGATGCGAATATTGTTATACTTCTTATTGTCCCAAAGGTCCCTTAAACTATCTTAATTTTTTTAAATTCTTTTTCCTTTTTGTTGTTCCGATTGGGTGTTTTCTGCTACTTTGTCTTCTAAATCATCAATTTAATTCTCTGCTTTAAGTAACCTACTGTTGAGCCCTTCTAGTGTATTCTTCATTTCAGTTATTGCATTATTTATTTCTAACTGGTTCTTTTTTATTATTTCTTTGTCCTTCTTTACATTTATTACCTCTTTGTTGAAGTTTTCACTAAGTTCCTTAAGCATTTTTATAACCAGTGTTTTAAATGCCATTACTTGATAGGTTAGTTGCCTCCATTTTACTTAGTTCTCTTTATTCAAAATTTTCTAAGTCTCAATTGTCTATGTTGTTAATAGGCAAAATAGTTCACACAATGAACACAGAATATCTCTTCACATAACTCAGTGAAAGAATGAACAAAGATGAGATACATCATTTTATCTTAAGTGCAATTAAGGTTTTAAAATAAGTTGAACTTCAGCCATGGAAACTTAGGAGTAAATGGTTTTACTTTATTTTCTTTTAAAGGTTGAACACAATGATCACACAAAGGTTTTATGTCAAACCCACAGCTAATGAAATGAAGCATATGTCAAAGAAGAGAACCAATTATCTTTAAAGTGCACAAAATCATGAACTTAAAATGTGATTATTTATTTTAATGATACATAAAATAGATGTTATGATGTCAATGACCACAATTCTATTTTTAAGTAACCTACTATTTGTAGGTCTTAATATTTTAAATTAGAAAATCAATTCATTATTTCCAATAAAAAAACCTAAATCAAGTAAAACATTAACAGATTACTGCTAATAATTCTTATTGCTCATTGCTTTCCAAGCATGAGGTAGAAGACTTCAACAGCCTAGCCAACCTACTTAAAAGCTGTTTCTAAATCTTGTCCTTGATCCTATTCTTAATGAATGTCAAGTCTCATTAACTGGTACATTAGCACTTTGAAATTTGTCAATGGTTTTGAACAAGAAAATCAATAATGCAATAATATTTTCTATTGAAAGATATACCTGGTTAAACACCTACACTATGACAAAACATAAAAGAGACACTAGCCTTTCCCTTTCCATGTAATCCACCGAATACAAATTTTCTGCATTTCATTTCCCGAGTTATACAAATAATATTATTCTCTTTACCTCCCAGGATTCAAAGAACATAATCAAAGTTTCAAAGAAAATTATTAGGTCCTAGCTACATAAACATTTTTAGAAATAAAATGTAATATGATATTTAAAATAATTATATATATACACACACACACACACACACACACACACACACACACATGTATATCATATTCAGATTGCTTGCTATAAGCATTTTTAATGTTTTTTTTTTTTCATTTAGAGGTCATACAAAGGATTCTAAAAGTTATCTTTCCATAGCAAATGGTCGAAACTGAAATGTCTAAACATATTACAAATCCAGAATAAGAGAAAGCAATAACTCAAAATTAAAATTAAATACCTACTATATGTGATAGAAGCTGCCAGGGCTGTAAAATGAGTAATAGAGTCTCTATTCTCTGTGTTTATTCCCTAACTGAGAAATGTATCCTCTCAGGTTCAATCAGCTATGGCCAGAAAGAGAAGGGCATTTAATTTGCACAGGTCATCCGTTTTGACAAGGTTTTTCGATGAGGCGGTTTCACTTAGAAGGGGGAAGAGAGGTATGCAGTCAATATGATGAATAACTTATAAATTGAGCTTTGGAGTGGAGGAATCGTGGCGGCCACAGTTAGAGGTGGAATAAACAAGTTTTTGGAATGGCCATCACAACAGGGCAGTTCACACTGAGATATGCCCTGGATTTCACACCTCTCTCCTTCCTCTACCAGGAAGCATATGGAAGGCTAAATGACAAACTGCAGACAAGATTAGCACAACCAGGGTTGGGTCAAACTTCTAAAATAGAACTGGACAAGCGCATGTGGAATGAGGAAAAGATATACTAGAAATCCAACTGGGTCAGGGAGCTATAGAGTTGGAACCCAGACTGAAATGCAAATGAAGTAATCACAGGAGAAAGCAAGGCAGGGAGGAGCTTATGTTGGTGATGACCCCTAGACTTTGCCCAGGTTGTTCTGATGGAGGTTTGCTGTCAACATACTAGCATCAGAGTTACCTTTCAATTCTAACACTTCATTCATTCATTTTTAAGTGACAGGCCTGAATGGTAAGAAGAAACTGTTCAACCAAGGGCTGGATAATATGACTGAAGAATAGTGAAGAGGATGGCTAAAGTAGAGCAAGGTATCTGTAAGATAAAATTCCAAACTCTCTGAAAGAATAGGAAATACAATTGAACGGGTCATTTCCTTTCATTCCTGAAAAGTGCTACTCATCCTCCAAGATTGTTCCAGTATCATCTCTTCTGGGGAGCTTTCCGTGTCCACTCCAAGATGTTAAATTAATCTTCTGTGCTTCATTTTTCCTATATTAAGAACCTTTCTAGTTCTTAAGATATTAATATGTAAAAAATATTTGTACCTCCAACTATACCTATTTATAAGAATCCTTGCTAATTCAATGTCAAGACTAATATACAAGAGGTAAACAATACATGACACTGACAGAAAAAAAAGGACAGAAGATTAAAAGGAAGGAAAGAAAAAAGAGAAGGAGGAAGGGAAGAGGTGGGAGAGAGGACAAAGGTAGGTTGGTTCAGTATGTAACTGAGTGTTGTCAGGCCTGGTCTGGCTCCTGGTCCCTGCATCCCTCTTCCCTCTCCTTCCTCATGTCTGGGCCCCCTCATCTCCTGCAGCAGCCTGCAGTGCCCAGGGTCCATCCCACCTGAGGCAGTCAAGAGTTAAGTCTTATTTTCTATGGTTTACTGACACGTCTCTTTCTGCCACTCTGTTCCTAAGACCAACCAGGCCAAGGCTCCTGAGTTTTTCTTGCCATGTGGACAAACAAACAAACAAACAAAAGCCCTCGTACACTGCTGGTGAAAATGTACATTGGTACAGCCACTATGGAAAACAGTATGGAAGTTTTAGTTCTCAAAAATTAAGAATAGAATTACCTACCATACAACCCAGCAATCCCTCTTCTGGATATCTACCCCAAAACTCCAAAAACATGTATCCATGAAGATACACGCACTGCTATGCTCATTGTAGCATTATTCACAGTGGCTAAGACGTGGAAATAACTGGTGCCCTTTGAAAGATGATTGGCTAAAGAAGCTGTGGTACATATGAGGTCAGACAATTGAGTTTGAGAGCTCATCCCAGAAAAAGTGCTACATACCTCATTGCTGAATATCAGTAGGGTCATCTTTGAAATACTGCCCTTGGGAAGCTATGCACCAATGCTAGCACCTAGTCCACCCTTCAAAGCAGTTTTGGAACTCTTTATGGAATGGCCATAAAAGCTGTTGTCATACCTAAACCTGACAATTAAGTTCACGAAGTTGCAACCATGCATTTATGTTGGCAGCACTGCACAAACAACTCAGTAAGGTGTCATAATTTTGACAAGGTACGATGACACCTCCTAAACTGCTTTGAGGGGAGGACTAGACATCGGCATCTGCGTGTAGCTTCCCAAGGGGAGTTCTACAAAGATGACCGTAGTGATGGTCAGCAATGAGGTACGTACACTTTTTCCAGGACCAGGTTGCCAAGTTAATTGTCTCACCTCATATACACAATGGAATATTACTTAGCCATAAGAGAAAATGAAATAGGGCCATTTATGACAATATGAACAGATAGGAGATTATCATGCCAAGCAAAATACGTCAGACAGAAAAAGATGAGAACCATATGACTTTACTCATATGTGGGACATGAAAATGAAAGCAACAAACAAACAAACAAATGAAAAATCACAGATATACACAACAGTCTAGTGATTACCAGAGGGTAAGGGGGGCGGGGGTGGTAGAGGAGGGAGGGTGAGTCACAGATATGATAATGAAATGAGAACTGACTCTGGGTGGTGAATTACAGAAATGTACACTTGAAATTTATATAATTTTACTAACCAGTGTCACCCCAATAAACTTAATAAAAATTAAAGAAAAAGAAGTAATTTATGAAAATGTTCCCACTTAAGCACATTCAAAAAAAAAAAAGAAGAAAAGAAAAAAGAAAAAAGAACTGATACAGCTGGTGACTGTATCAATTTACACTTCCACCAGCAGTACTATTTTCCATGTTAGGAATTCTTGGAGCAACTCATTTTTTTTTTGGAAGGGGGGGTAAAAAGACTACTTTTCAGGTCATCTGTTCTGCATTTTAAAGAATGAATCTGATGCCTGATACCCACTATATTGATGTTAAACTAATATTTTAATTATGAGACCCACAAAAGGAAAGTCCTTGAAACACCTGAAAGAATGTGAGGAATTATAACTACTCAGATAATTCAGCCAAACAGGGACCATGACTGGTACACAAAGGGCTGTGTTTACTGTTAAAGCAATAATCAGAATTGATACACAGCAGTTATTGAGTTAGTATATGTTGAATGAATGAAGTGAGATACAATGATGGTATCTATTGTATAACACCAAATAGTTTTATGGTGTCACTGCTTTTGAAGCATGTATTTTGGCACCTCATACAAACTGCCCTAATGTATATAGAGATTGAAGAACCAAAAAGCACTAGGAATTCTCTCTGCAAATAGAAAAGTCTAAACAGAAAAGGCGAGTGTTTAGAGAAGCAGTCACTAATCCCAGGCCACTGAACCTTGTCAATTTGAAGGCCCACACTACGGGGCACAAGGACAGTGAGAAGCCTTCAGAGATGGGGAAGGCCATAATACACGCTATTTTCTCCATCTAGAAAAATGGCTTTCCTATTCAACCCATCTGGGGTTCAGAGTTTCTTTAGCGGCAGGTGCTTACACTTAAGAGTTTTAAAAATGAACCTGCCACAGAATCACCTCAAGGAGAAGGTACAGAACTATAGTATTAATACAAATATATGTTTTACGTATATTCACGTGTACATATATATGATTAAAATAGCAATCCTACAAAGTTATGTGTATAAAAAGCCAACCTCAAATTGCCACTCTGCTGGGAAACATCACTTTAAATGTCTAACATTGTGCCTCAGGCTTCAGCACTCAGGAGCACTGACAGGTTGGAAGAGGAATAAAGTCCCATAAACAACATCCTGTTTGATTCTATCAACAGGTTCTGCTCTAGTTAATTATTGTGATAATGAAAAGGAAAAGACATTATCTAAAGCAAGAGATGGTAAATTTTTTTCCAGTCTACTATGTAATGGTCTGAAAGGAACTAAGGAATTAGCTCTTTATTATGTTTCCTTTCTAGTTACGCTTCTTGACATAATTTAAGGCTGGCTGCAAAGATGTTTTACTATATATTCTGAAAGTACAAGACCACAGAAATTTGTTCATGTAACATTCTTATTACATGAGTGAATATATATTTAAAATGCCATGAGTTCTCAGACGGAATGTCAAGTACACAAAAGGTATGTAAATCTGGGCAGCAAACCCAAAGGTACCATAAGACAGTGCCATTCTGTGTACTCCACATTATCAAGTGAGCTTGAAATTTGTGAAAATTAGCCAAGAAAGCATCATCCACATCTCAGCTGCACGTTTTCCTGTCCTCTCATTCATTTTTTCCTGGTGTAAACAAAGTTACTTGCCTGGGTATAGAAAAAGCCTATCTGAAGAGAAAAGATATATTAAAAGTCAGAAAGCAAAGGCTGGAGTGGGAGTCAAGAACACTGCCTTCATCCAACCTTTGCCTTTATAAGCTGTGTAATCTTTAAGAAGTCACCAAACCTTCTTCAGTCTCATTCTCCTCAACCATTAAAATTGATAATAGTGATAATAATAAATAATGTGGATCTCATCTGAACACTGTTGCAGAGATAGTGCTATGTATTTATCATATCATTTCCTCTTTCTATCATATCATTTCTTCTCAGCCTTCCTTGTCCTTATGTAGGGGATCAGTTGCCTGAATTCCGACCCATAAAAACATGAGCATAAGTGGCACAAGCCATTCCCAAACTGGTCTCTAAATATACCCCACAAGTTCCTGCAGTTTGCTCTTCCTATTCAGTGACATCTTTAGCTGCCACATATCGCAATGTGTAACTACAAAATATGGAAGCAGCCTACATCTCTGTGTCACCACCTGCATGAGAACCTGAATAGGAGAGCCACCGATCCTACTCAGACTATGATGTCAGCAAGAAATAAGCCATATTTTATTAAGCCACTAAGATTTTCAGGATTTTTTTTATCACAACATAATTAGAACTAATAAATGAACTAGATGAGAAAATAAAATTTACTTGTTTTATAAATCTATGTGCTATATAGCCATACAGGGTGGTATTAGTAGCAGTGATAGAAAGCTTGTAAAAAGTTAATAGAAATTCTAAGGTTTTTGACATTATACCATTACATAGGTAAGGTGAAGGCTTCCTGAAAGGTACATACTTAATGAAGAATTTATTATATGTAGCTGCCTTTAACAAATTGGGAAAATATAAACAGAGATGATCCATTTTACTAAGCATTTCAATTGAAATGACTAGGTAGTTGTGACCCCATCACATAAGTTCATTACAATGAACTGTAGTCTGACACCAAGTTCCTAGAAAAAGTGACCTCTGGCCCGAAAGACAGAACTTCACACTAATGTGAATTGAATATTTTAGGAGACCTCTCTTTTTGGTTATAAGCACTCAAAAAACAAACAAAAAAACCAAACCAAAACAAAACAAAAAAACCAAGATGCTAAGATGTTAAGATTTTATGGACAATGTTATTCTATATATACTGATTTTTGTCTAAATTTCAAATACTACTTATATAAAATTTGGAAAAAGCCATTCTGAGGACCTGAACAAAATGGTATTTAAAATACTATTATTATTTTTTATGTGGTGTCAAATTTTTTAAATCAAATTTTTAGTGAATCAAAGAATTATTCACTTTAGAAGCTGTCTAAGGGATATTAATTCAAGTCAATAAAAAGAATCCCAATTAAATCCAACAGAATTATAGCAATTCAAGTGCTCCTTATTGGATGATTATTAGTTGTTACTTTAAAATATTACTGACAGGATTAAAAAGATTTGTCATAGAATCAGAAGGCCAAAAATCAGTTCAGAGAAGGCTAAAAATATCCTTAAATTTAATTTTTAAATGCAGCTTTCCAAAAATCAGGCATGTATTTCAGAGCAATCTTGACATCTCTAGAAGCGCATAAATGAATTTAAATCTGTCAATGACCTACTTTAATAGAAAAAATTACAGACATCTTAAATACTTGTAATTTATCTTTATGATGATGCCAAGTTGCTAATTGCAGAATTGAGAAATTAGAAATTATGGAGAATAACTGCATTTAGCAAAATAAACTATGTAGAGAAGGATAGTAAAGTATATACTTTAGGTAAACAGAAAATTGAGTTTGCTTTTCCTTAATGTCTTACATTGTTAAAAGTTCACTATGTCTCTTCTCACACAGGCTAGAGAAACCATAAGAAAATACAAGACAAGCCACTAGAGTTAATACTATAAACACACAACTAGCAGCTTGACAAGACTTCATATCAGTAACTAGCCTGCCTTCCCACTATACCAGGGACCACTCATTGCCTACTAAAACCTCCACTCTCCTCTTAGGCCTTAGGAAACAGAATACTACATTGGTTGATAAGCACATTGTTTCCTGGAATAAAACTGCAGGTATCCATGAATGAACATTGTCTCACGTTCAAAGATAATCTGGGACTTCAGGGAAAGCTGCTTAAAGAAAACGAATTCATCTTTTGGGGGCCACCTTTTTAGTTTTTGCCTTTTTTACTACTCCTGACCCTCAAATTATGATGGGTAGGGCTTCTGTGGCCATCATGGATCCTGAGTTCCATGCACTAGGAAAGAAACCAGAAAAGTAAGAGCTTGAGTGCTTGATGACAAGACAGAATCATCACATAACCATTTTAGTTTACATCTATACTACTTTTACATTAGTCAGATGTATATTTCTTTCTCCTGTAAGACTGTATTATTATTTTCTTTTGTTATGGGAAGCCAAGTGATTTTAACTAATACAATTAGTCAAACCAGTTTTTTAAAGTAGACAAGAATGATAAATTAATTGTCTAGCTAGTGTCTATTGTTTAACTTAATAAATTTGTTTATAGGCTCAATTTTCACTTTTCCTTTATGCTATTTAACAGTGTAGTCAAATTTGTTAAAATATATCTTTAAAAAATCAGCACTATGAAAATTTATTTTAATAATGTTTTCTTAACATATTATAAGGGACCTGGAAATAAAAATTTACCAGGAAGCCAACTCCTAAGAAAAAAAATTTCCCTCTTATCCCCCCAATGAAACAAATAAACAAACAATACAATATAATAAAAAGTCCTGTGGATTTATATTTTCTAAAAGAGTTTAGGGAAGAAGAAAAGAAATACTCTGCCATAGAACATGTGTTGACATGTGATAATATGAAGAACCCTTTCTAGTTTACAAGGTTTTCTATTATTTCCATTTCCAAGATTCTGTTTCTAAAAATCTACTGATTCTTATATAGGAGCAATTGTTAAAACTGTAATTGTCAAATAAAATTTACACCGGATGAAGGCCAGATTTTCTGAAAGCCTATAGCACTACAATTATATTTAATTCAACTATACATGAAAAGAGGAAGCAAGAGAGAGAGGGAAAAAGACAAGTGAGACAACAATCCTATTTACGTCAGTCTGGGTCTTAAAGAAATGGGACCCTATTCTATACTTTTTTCTCCCCTACTATATTTTATATACTTGGGCTAGCTAGGGAAGCTTTCATCTTTCAACTTAGAAATAAAAAGAATAAATAGTTACAAGATTTTAGCATCAAAACAATTCTCAGTGCAGGAATCTCTCTCTTGTATCTCATTTGGATTTCTCTCTCTTTCTCCTCTACACAGGCCAAGGAAAGCAAAGTGCCAATACTAATTCCTTCCTTATTTTTCACATCAGCAAGTGGCCAATATATTAAGCTCTCAGGCTACAGAGTCATAATTTTCTTTTAAGTCATTATGGTGAAAAACAAAATAACCAAAACCACAACTCTCCAAATGTATTAAAAGTCATACTGTCATCTACTATATGTATGTTCATCTCAATAGCTTATAAACTGTTACAGCTTTTGCCAAAGGTAGAAATAGAAAGTTTGACCAGAAGAAAATAGTATTCCACATATTTTGAAGTCAGTTCAAATGTTTTTATTATAAGTTATTTTCTAGAAGGTTATAAATTTTATGATGGGTTATTACAGCTAAATTACTTTTCTCTAAAGCATCACAGAAATTACTTAACTTCTCATGGTTGGTATAGAAATAAAAATATATTTTAAGTGATGATCAGGACTTACCACCACCTCCTCCAAGGAGACTGGCATTTGCTGTTTAAAAGAAAAGAAAAGAAAATGAAAGACATTAACTAATATATAAAATACATAATATGCCAGATAGTTTAATAAAAAGGTAATAATGATATCTTTTAAAACACACACATACTTTTGTATAAAGGCAGCCTTTACAACTACTTGATAGTGGTATGAAAATTAAAATATTTTGCTATTATTTTCTTTTATCTTTTTCTCTTCAAATAATTTTTTATAATGTACTTTTTTCCAATACAAGAAAATACACATTGTGATCCTTCTATTTTCCATTCATCTAAATTAATCTTCTGGGTTCTCCACTTTATCAAGTAGAGATAAAACAATGTTACTTGGGCAATTTCAATGACTTCAAAAGACAATGTAACAAGAGTGTATAATACTAATTTTAATTAAGTTAAACACCATCAAATAAAGCTATCTCAAGATGCTTTGGAGTAAGAATTCTTAAAGAGTAATAGATTTATTACTTTTAGCATTAAATTTTAATTTAAGGAAAGAAATAAATTTTAAGCATTTTTGTAAAATAATTCTGTGCCATTTTTTTACCCAGTTATCCATTATTATAGCACACATATTTATAGAAAAAATAATAAGGAAAATATAAGATAATTCCATTTGGATTTCTTTCAAGAGGTGAAATTTTCATGAAGTTCTTTTGCAGATTTCTGCTGAAATAGTAAGCAGCCTTATGCCTATGTTTATCTAGTCATTGTAATCTCCAGAAAACAGAAGTCATTGCAAGTATACACTGCACTGAGCTTTATTCCATGGAGTTTTTATGAATCATAGCCATGATCTCATGCCATTAAAAAAATAAGCAGAGAAAAGAAATACCGCAGCAATATAATGAAAATATATGGAAACCAGGATCCCTTTTTTTGTAGAGAAGTCTGTGCTACCAAAAGATTAAATAAATCACTTAGGAAAGAAAAGTAGGAATCTTTAACTTGGATTTAGTGTGCTGCCCACAGGACCACGCATTGCCACAACTGAGAGAACCAAATATCAGAATGCAAATGATTCCATCATTAAATAATGGGGCTTTTTAAGAACAAATGTCCATATTCTTATTTTCATGAGGTTAAATATGTGATGACTTGCTAATTATTGAAACACTCAAGAGAATATCATGAAAATGGATGGAGAGCAAACGCCTATGTTGGTTTTCTGAATATTCAATATTAGAGTATCAAATCTTACTGTGTGTGATCTTCCAAGTACAGGGCAATTTAATTGCTGTTTTTGCCTTCTTCCCAGTGCTTTTGTCACAAACATGAACTGAACAGCAATACCATTATTCAACCATAAATGAAACTCACTTCTGATGTCATAAAGTCTTCTTCCACTCTATCACCACAGGTATCCAAATCCCTCTGACTTCACAATGAAACAGAGGATAGCATTTACATGGATGGGAGCCAGGATTTAATGTGCAGTCCCAAACCAAACTTGGTAACTGTTGATCTAGTAACTTGTTGAAAGGGCACTAGGAAAAATGTTGTGAATTCTAAGGTCCCATGCTCCTTAGTGGACGAGGAAGTTTCATGATCAACCTGACTTGGCTAATCTAAAAATTCTCTAAAATATTAGCTACACATACATATATAAAACTGCATGACATTTTACACTCATGTTGATTTTTAATTTTTATATTTGACTGAGAACTACGTCCCTAGCTATAGATTTTCCAGATCCTTGAAACTCCATCTGTTATCCTCCAATTTTTACATATTCATTCAGAAAGTAAAAGGGTTTCCAACAACAAACAACAATAATGAATAGTGACTTTTCACTTAAACCATCATGCCCAGAAGCACAGTAACACAATATAGCCTACTTTATCGAATGTTCTGCTCAATAAAGGTGGAGGCAGGCTGCCTGTTTTGAGAACACAGCCCAAGGCCCATCTGTTTAATCAGGCACTTGTCCAATAGATGTGGGTGGATGAGTGGGAGTAGGAGTAGGAACTGAAATTCCAGTCTGGAGAACTATCAAGTCAATCTATGTCAGATGTGTGTTCATGTCTAGATAAGCATACCTGGTCACATTTTAACATAAAACTATTTTATAAAATTGTGGAATTCTATATAGTGAGCAATCACTGTTAAAAGATACTTTCATGTGTATTATCATTTATATAATAGAATCTTAACCTAAGCTGCTTAAATATATTCAAAGTAATTCTAATAACTATACTCCTGATTAAGATTTTTGGAAGAATTCATCAATTTAAGTCTATTTTATTGATTCTCTAAAAGTAAAAAATAAAGGATTTACTTTATTAGCAAAACTATTAAGGCAAGTTTCTTCAACAAAAGTGACATAAATATAAACAAATAAAAGTGAATCTTTCTTATGATTTCTCAGATTACTTTACCTTCACAAAACACCCTATAATAATATAACTGATTCTCAACATTCATTGTTCAATGGATTAATATTATTTCTTCCATTTACAAAAGTGAAAATCACTTCTGTGTGTCTGAAATTAATAGCTATTTAATTTCTACCAAATAATCTCCAATAAATTAAAATATATCCAAATTAGACAGGAAGCCCCTAAAGATAAGGTCTATATTTAATAGTTTGGCCTTCAGCTAATAAGCTCTCAATACATGTTCTCTAATTTGTAGGTTTAATCCAATTTCTGTATCGACATACGAAAGGTATTTGTTTACTAAAGTGTGGGCAAAGAGCAAACCTTGGTCCTTCTTCCTCCTATAAAATCAAGGACTGTTAAAAAAAAACTTAAAGTTTATTTGAAAATACTTAGTGGTCAAGATGTATAAAATATATTTATGTCTCTATTTAAGTCTCTTGCTAGAGAACATTTTGGCCATACCTCTTGTTATTTTTAGAGTTTCACAGAAAAGAAAAAAGATAAAAGAAACAAAGGAAACTTTAAGTTTATGAGCGTAGTGCCACTGTATCTTAAATATGATTTTAAACTCTCTTCTCTGAGCATGCTTAATAACTAACACTATTTTTATTTTTCTTAAATGGCCCTTCTCTCGCTAAAGGAGGTAGAAGAAATAAGCTACACTAGTTCTCTCAAAGACTGATTCAATGAGAAACGAAAATAAGCCATTACAAGTTAATGAATCTGTGTCTTGCATTTTCCTCCCCAAAATAACAACCCATTGAGATGAACAGTTTCACTGTTTATAAAACAAAAACAATGCTGAACCTAAAAGGAGAGAAAGGGTTACCTAAATCTGATTTCAAAATGGTTAGTATGGAGAATTTATTGTAGCACCTTAGGCAAGTGGTTAATTATTTAAAGTTTATGAGAATTGCTTTCTTCTATATAAACTCAGTTGTGAGTTTTAAAATTAAAATTATCAAATTTCCGTAAGTGTATATATTCATTCTTAAATTATCAAAACAAAAATAAATGCATACAATGTAGAAATACTTTTCTTAGGATAATTAGCCTAAATAAAAGAAGATCAGGGCAGTTGCCAATAGTGTCATTATTTTATTTTAGTTTCAGAGTACAAATAGAATATTATACTACTTTCTTGCTAAAAAAATATTCTTAAATGACCCTGTGTGTGTGTCTTTTAAAGAATATAACTATAATTAAATTGTGGATTAAATCATGAAAAATAAAATTACCATACGCTATAAGTAATATTCCATTACTGGAAGTTCCTAGATGGAATAAATGCCATAACATTATTAGAAATGCAAGACAAAGCTATAATTTATCAGACAACCAAAGCACTCTTCCTCCTAAAATCTAAAAATCCTGTGTAGTCTATATAATAATGGAAAAAATACTGAACTGAGACCAGGTAATCCCTGTTTTAATTCTCAGTTACTAAATAGGGAGATGATTTGGGCAAGTTATAGCCAACTATTTATTTATCTTCTTCCATCAGAAAATTTATAATCAATCAGGGATAGCAAATAGGTTTTAAATAATCCAGAATCATTAATTAGAAGAGACTATCTGCACCTCCGATTTGAGAAAAATTCTGAGGCTAAATCTAGGCTCAGTGAAAAAGAGAACCATAAACAATTAACAGTAATAATGTCGGTCACAGTCAGAGTGGGATAGGGAGAATTAAAATGGCAGCACACATGCCATACTCTGGGGACCCCTGATCAGATGACTTCTCTTAGATTTGAAAGTTTTTATGAAATTCTAGTCAATAATCTTGAAAACAAAACTGCTAACTTAACATGTGCCAGCGTTGTACTTAAGCATTATCTGTAACTCCTGCAGTTTGAGTCTAAAATAATCCAGTCTGTGAAATGATCCAGAGCTGAAAGAGGTATCCCATGACAAGTGTGAGCCAAGCTGGCCTATGAAGTGTTTGGAACATTGTTTATTCCACTTGCTCAGTAATTTCTATTATCTTTACAGTAATTGTTTTCCCATTACATTTCTGCCCCCACCAAATGCTGTCTGTCAAACAAGCAATAGCCTGGGAGACTAGTCTTTAAACATCGATTAAAACTATTTGTACAAGATTTTTGTTTGCTTTTCATCATTATAAAATAAATTATAGCTGCTTTATTCTAACAAGATCCTGACCACCTAGTTCAGCTTATTTATTCTGGTCTCTTATTACAATAGAGCACATGGGATGTCAAAATTATTGTTGGCAAAAACTTCCCCAGGAGCTCTACTTAAAACACCACTTCATTCACAACATGTTATCATAAAAGATACAAAAGCCAAAATAACACCCTTTAGAATGGCACACATTATATTCCCCACACTTTGAAACGTAAAGTAAGAAGTGCTAAAAAGTCTGTTAAGATTAAAATCCCAAACACGTGCATAACAGCAGAATGACTTTCTACGGGGAGCAACCATCTCTACTGACAGCTGTGGAAATATAATCTACACAGACAACTACAGTCATTAATTTGGCAACAGCTCTCTGTTCATGCTTTACTAGATTTACACCCTCTAAACAAAACTAATGGAATGCCAGAGGTTTGGGTCAATGCTATCATTCCCAGATTTGAAGCTGACAAAGAGAGAAAATTAAGGCTTAACTACCACACATGTAAAAACTAGGCATTAACACGATTGATACTTTTATTACATTTCATACTTACTTCAGAATTTGAGGGTCTATTTGGTTTGTATAACCCACTATAAGATCAAAATTAGAATACAATGAGCTCTACTGTTAATAAATGGGTGAAAAGGCATCAGGAATTGGAAAACTTACTCGGAAGTATTAACAAATAAAACAGAATTACTCTGGTTGAAGTATGAGGGAAAAGCTAGGCCTGTCCCTGTTTTGCCAGTCTGGTATCACCAGCTATCATTCTGGGTACTCAGCACTTCTGGAAACACTGCAACATGGGAGAAAAAGCACTTATATTGTCCAACCCCTTCTTTTTAGAAAAGTAGAAAGTTAAAGAGAATCAAAGATGTTAGGACATTTGTCTAGAATCAGACCTTGGAGAAGAACCTCCATAAAATACTGACAATTTTAAACTGTAAATATGTGTGTGTGTGTGTGTGTGTGTGTGTGTGTGTGTATTCCTCAGAAATTATATCCAAAGATAGTAACACTAAACATGTGCATGAAGTCAACTGAGTATTATCCTATTAAAGACCATCTAATTTAATTATTAAAGGTTGAACTAAGCATCGGCAGTTCCTACAGCTGCATAATGCAATGCAACTAACAGAATAAGAGGAATCAGCACAGGCTTCTATGTACCAGTCATCCTTCTTGACTCTGTTCTGAATCAGTTGTAATTTTGATAATAAAAACACTGGCTCAGTTACAAAAATGGGATTACTTAAGTAATCCAATCTAAGGCTTTCCAAAAGAATAAACAAGTATCTAAATAAGAAAATAATTAAGTTCAAATGTATATTAGCTTTGTGGTTGTAATGATACAAGATACTTGAACAGCAATTTTAATTTTTTTTTACAAGAAAGGTTTTAGATACAAACCAATTCTCAATTAGAAAAATCGAAGATGTGCTTATGTGAAAGAATATACTTTTAGCCTGATTAAAACATAATCGTGAACATGCATTTACTAATTTGTTTCAATAAAACAAGACAGTACCTTTTATTTTATTCTTTTAATTTTTTAATTTATTAAATTTATTGAAGTGACACAAGTTATCAAAATTATATAGGTTTCAAGTATACATTTCTATAATAGGAAGGATGTTTGGAAAAAATCCAGCTGTCGATGCCTCTATTTTTTCATATTACGTGGCTGGATACTTTCTGGACAGCCCGCATAAATCATCTATATAGTGCACTGACAGTACCTTTTTAAAAAAATGTTTTGCATGGTTTCCTTATTTCATCTTGCTCATAATATTATAAAATCTTCCTCTCTCTTTAATAATGAAACAGCAAGTGATTTTTTAAAAAAAGTTTGTTTTGGATTACACTTTAATTTAAACAAATAAGATAATAGAACAATTCTCAGTCGTAGTAAATAGATGGGGAGATTGAGATAAATAACCTCAAAGGTAAAGAATTGAGGGTTAAAGGAAATGCATAGGATTGCTACTATGAGATAAGCTGTAAAATTCATGATGGTAGAGGCCATGTTTGTTGGTATTAACAATACATTGCACAATTTTTGGCACAGAGTATCTAATTAGTAAATATTTGTTAAATACATAACCAAGGAAATTAATGGAAGATAGGGAAATAAGAGAGAGGGGGGAAAGGAAAGTCATGTTTCTTGGACAGGTAAGAGAGGCCACTCATATATCATGACTCCTTCACAATTTTACAGCCAAGTAGGACTGTGCCAAGAGGAATCCAAACAGATCTAGGTCAAATTCTAGTCTCTACCATCTTCCTTGAAAAAGTTTTGGATATTCCAACTGATTTTCTAATCTTTTTAATTGTCAGTTTCTTAATTAGTAATTTGGTAAAACAATGGTCATGGTATGAATTTGCTGAGAAGAGTAAGGGTGATAACCTATGTGAATGTGAATGCACTCTCTGGTATCTGACACATGCTGAGGCTCACTAATTGTCAGCTTCCTAACCATGACCTTGACTACAGTGCTACTTTTGGCACCCACTCTAGAGGTTAAGAGAAAACCACCACTATTAACATCATTCAGGTGAATGCACACTTTGCAGGGGCCAGGGCCATGTTCATCTTAGAGAATTATAGGCCTCTGCCCTCACCCTGAGATGTCCTGCACTATACCCTAAATAGAGTTTTGGGAAGAAACCAGGACTTAAGCACAGAGGAAAGTTAGGAACAAGGCCATCTTCAAGTTTTGAGGTTTTTTTTAATTCTGTTGCTTAGGTCAATTAAAAAATTACTCTATAAGCCCATAAAGAAAATGGATGTCAATATTTTGCATACTGAAACAGTTTTCCCCCTTCTGGGTTATTTTGAATATGTAGTTTAAAAAAAAATAATGTATATTTTATGCCAGACAGCTTCTGTTTACTCCTCAAGACCCACTCTCTGCAATTCCCCTCCATATAGATGACATCAATGGACCCTCTTACCCTTTGGTTCTGGTTGGGTTGTCAATGTGAAACACTGACAGGAATGAGTGGGAGGGATGAAAATGAATTCAAGGTTTTCATTTCCTTGGTTCACTCTGTGTAAGTTTACCTTGAGCTAACTCTGTCCTTAAATAAAGGTCACTCCTCTAATCAAAGTCATTTAGTTTATAATGATTTTTTTCTCCTTCCACTTCTGGGTATTTATCCAAAGAAATCCAAAACATTAATTCTAAAAGACACATGTATCCCTATGTTCACAGAAGCATTTTTTTCTAATAGCCAAGATATGGAAGCGATCTAAGTTATCAATACATGATTGGAGAGAAGTCACATTAGGTGGTGAAATCATTATACAACAAGTTGACAATGCACTGTAGAATTTTAAGCCTGAAACCTATGTAATCCTTGCTAACAGATGTTACCCCAATAAGTCTAACAATAAAAATGAATTTAAAAAAAAATACATGATTGGATAAAGAAGTGGTAGCACATATATAAAATGGAATATTACTTGGCCACAAAAATAATGTAGAATCTCACCATAAGCAACGATATGGATGAACCTGGAGGTTATTACACTATGTGAAATAAGTCAAACAAAGACAAATACCATATGATCTCACATATGTAGAACCTAAAGAACAAAAACAAACAAAACAGAAACAGACTATTAGATACAGAGAACAAACTGATGGTTGTCAGATGAGAGGGTGTTTGGAAGAATGGGTAAAAATCTGAAGGAATTAAGAAATACAAATTCCCAGTTACAAAGAGTCATGGGGATATAAAATACAGCGTAAAAGAACATAGTCAATAATACTGTAATAACTACACATGGTGCCAGGTATGTACTAGGGGAGGTCATTTTGTAAATTATATAAATGTGTCTGTCACCACTATGTTGCACACCTGAAACTAATATAATATTGAATGTCAACTGTAATTGAAAAATAAAATTTAAAACAAATTTTTGCTAAACAAACTTCTCTTACTGATTATTCCTTC
Organism: Lyroderma lyra; assembly: GCA_004026885.1. Taxonomy (NCBI): domain Eukaryota; kingdom Metazoa; phylum Chordata; class Mammalia; order Chiroptera; family Megadermatidae; genus Lyroderma; species Lyroderma lyra. The sequence continues at coordinate 169,078 of PVJL010001451.1, forward strand.
TCATACTTTACTCCATGTTCATATAAATATATACACATAATTCAGTCCTTAAAAACAGTAGACTTTATTATAAAAATTACTATGCAACCTAATTTTCTCATTTATCAAGGACTCTAACATAACAATATACTATAATTTTCCAAATTTTTAGTGAAATCACTAAAGTGAAACCACTCCTCTTATTGATGGGCAATTAGGTTGTTTCCAGTTTTGCCACTACAGACAATACTTAAGTAAAAACCTGAGTGTATGTGTGTTTGTGTATTCCTTCTGTAGAACAAACCCTCCAAAGTATTTATGGGTTAAAGAGCATATGCATGTTTCAAATTTAAAAATTTCATAAAATTTTAAAATGTTGTATATTACAATAAGCCAAATTAGCAAAAATTTAACACTCATAATTATACCCTGAAAAGCAAATAAAATACCAGTATCATATGATGTCTGCCAATACACAATCTGAATCAAAATGTCTTGACATGTAGATGAGGTTCATCGGGCTGCTTCTGATTGAAATGTAAAATATATCAGTGGGAAAACTTTTTAAAAATTCAGTCTCTGATTGATTTTAAATATCTAAATTTTAAAATGATCTGTTTTTAATGTAAAAATAATAAAGCCACTTCCACTGATGGTGAGCCTCTTTAAACGCTTTCTTTTTATGTTTACCAGCTACAAAATGTGACAGGTCTTGAACTTCAAAGCAAACTAAAAACTTGGCTAGACTAGATTAGAGAATAAAAGTTCCCACCATTTCTAATTAAATTCCTTTCAAATTTAAAGTATACTTTAGAAGTTTAAAGATAAAGAAGTTCAGAACACATTAACTTACTAGAAATATATGGAAAAGAAATTTATCAAAATCACAAAAAGACGTAAGAACGCTTCAGCTTAATACGAATTTCAAGGCTAAGTTCAACTATTTTTCCTTTTTGAACTACTATAGGATATGAAGACTTTAACAGTGTCACTATTACTTATGTAAAATTCAATACAACATATGTTTCCATTTTTTCTTTTTCCAACCTGAACACATTGTTTTAAAACAACATTCTTCCTCCACTTAACATCTTGTCACACAACGAAATTGTGCCTGTTTACAGAGGAGTTGACCTGGATCTGTATCCATTTTAACATAAAACTTGGATCATCAAGCTATTCTGATCTAACTACTAGCACTAAATTTGGCCTTGTGACATAGGCAACTTATAAAAATTTAAAATGAACTACTGTATTATATGATTCATTTCTATTAGAAAGTCATTCTCAGAATCACTGAGCCAGTGGACCAGCTGACTCATATTTTAGTAAGTACATCAAGGTGAAACACGCCCGTTATCGTAAGCAAATAAAGGATTATACGAAGTGATCATGATGACAATTTTCTGAGAATCTATTATTTATTGTCAATATTTGAGTTGGTCTGCATGGTATCTATCAACCTCCAAATAACCTTGTAAAGTGGGAATTTTACTTTTCCTAAAGCGAGTGAGGAAACTAAAGCTACTGTGACACTAAATTGCTTGCTCCAAAGTCATAGGCTAGAAAGTAAGTATTCAACCAACATTTAAACCCCTTTATCCAACATCAAACTATCCTTATAGTATGGCAAACTGTTTATTAAGAAATTATTTCCTTTCTCCCAAATTATTTAAAAATAATTTGATAGCCAATGCTCATGATAAACAATGTATTAAAATAACACTAATGTCAAATACTCACATAGTATTACTAGCTTTTTAATTTAACTAGTGATCAGAATGAACAGTATTTACATACATCATACAACTTAAATTATAAAAATTTAAATACCTTTAGTTATATTTTCCCCATGTTGTTTATTAACTTTATTATACTAAGCAGCAATTTAAGAGTAAATGTAATAAAATCTGAAATTGTCCATAAGGGAAAACTCCTTTGAAACATTACATTTAATAATCAGATAACATTAAAAATTGGCATTCAAAAAGATGAAAATTTTCAATATGATTTTAGACAGCATGAACAATTATATATAAATTGCTATCAAGGAGAGTATATACTTCTTAATTAACAAGCCCTTCTGATTGAGTTGAATTAAATTTATCAAAACAATAATAGAATATTAAAGTTTGGTTTTTACCAAATAAATGCAAACTGGCTAATTGAAGATGTTTATGTGCTCATAGTGAAATATACAAAATAAAAATAAATATATGCTATCATTTGTCCTAAATGTTCTATCCTTAGCATGCCCCATCCTTGAATTTAGTATTATCAAATAAAAATCTCTTTGACAACTTAAAGTAACAAATTAAAACCATAAAATATTTTCTACTTCATAAATTATATAAACCTAATAATTCTAGTTCAAATTATGGTTGCCTTTTATTAATGTGCAATGATATTTTACATTGTGCAAGGATATAATAAATACATTACTACATTTATATAAACTACAAGCATCAAAAAAAATCATCTCTTCTGCAACATGAAAAAATAAAACTTGATCAATATCAAGTTAATCATTTAAAAAAAGAAAGAACCAATTTTTTCTGTACAAAGGAGACAAATCATAATTTGCATCCTGTGAATATTAAAAAATACCAATTACTTTTTGTTATTACAGTGCCATCAGGCCAGCTGTAGATTCTATAACAGGATTAGTTTTATTCTGGTGCATTGAAAAACATTGATATTAATCTCACATAATAGTGTTATTGTTGGCGAGATGCTTACTGACTACAGAGGCTTTTTATAAAATTATTATTACTTAACAAATCTCAGGATAACTAAATAATTCTTACTATAAATAGTTGCATTTCTAATGTCACTCTGAGATACCCAAATATAGTAGTCACCCCCTTATCCATGGAGGGTTACATTCTAAGACCCTCAGTGGATGCCTGAAACCAAGGATGGTACCAAACTCTGTATGTAAACATATTACATATGTTTTTTTCCTATACATACATACTTACAATAAAGTTCAATTTATAAATTAGGCATAGTAAGATATTAACAACAATAACTAATAATAAGTTAGAACCATAACAATATACTGTAATAAAAGTTATGTGAATGTGGTCTATCTCAAAATATCTTAATGTACTATACCCACCTTTTCTTCTCTTTGTTTCGTATTTAAAGAGTTTTTTTGTAGAGTGGTATTAGGTTCACAACAAAATTGAAAGGAAAGTAACTCTTCACTTGAAGAAAGCACTTTACAGATTTTCTGGCATATCCTAATTGCCAGCATCCCTACTCTTGCACTTTAGGGCCACTATTAAGTAAAATAAGGGTGACTTGAACACAAGCACTGCAATAGCACAACCACCCATCTGACAACCAAGGTGGCTACCAAGTGACTAACAGATAGGGAGCATCTATGGCATGGCATGGAGATGCTGGATGAAGGGGTGATTTATGTCCTGGGGGGACAGAGCAGGAAGGTTCAAGATTTAATCATGCTACTCAGAATTGTTTATTTCTGGAATTTTCCATTTAATATTTTTGGACTACAGTTGACCATGGGTAACTGAAATCATGGAAATCTAAATCAGAGATCATGGAGGACTACTGTATTAGAAATAAAGTACAAACAACAGTTAATAGAAGAATTTGTATATGACATTCCAGATGCAATGGATTTTGTATTTACCCAAAAAAAAGTATTTAATATTAATCCCTAACTTCACCATAACTAGTTGTATAATGTTGGGCAGGTCACCTAAACCTCAATTTATCACTTATAAAAAGGTAAATTATAATTTAATTATTTAACAACCATTTGTTAAGCAGACATTATGATTGTGTGGGTATTCTAGAATAAGTTCTGGGAATAAATAGGTGAATAAAATAGACAAATTTGATATTTATAGTAAATAAATCTATAAATTATAAATATTTTAATATAATTAATACATTTAATATTTAAACAAAATTATGCTGTTGAAAATCCTGTCAGGAAAAAATATTATTTTACAAGTTGTGGTACTTTATGACATAATTTCCAAAATTTTGCCCTCCCTGACTTCCAGTCCAGACGAGACAGCATACATTTTATTCTTTCTATTCAATTCCTCCTCCCTCCTCCCTCACTAATCACAACTATAAGTGCTGGAAACAATGCAGGAGGCAACCAAAAAAGAACTGTGAAAGGTGCAAGGAGAAAGGCAAACTGGTTAGAGATGCAAGGACAGGAGGAATAATACAGGTACAAGGCTCTTATAGCCTCCCATCCAAAGGAAGAAGGTAACTCAGGCCCGGCATTTCTTAACAGCCAACCTAGCAACAGATGGTAAGCAGGTAGGCTCTTTCCTTCCTGGATCAATAGGAGCTCCACTGACAATAAACCTTCAATAAACAAGCTCTCCCTGTCAGAATCTGAGACTCCACTACCTTGTATCAAGACACAAGACAGGAGGAGCAAGGGGATCTTGATTCAACATGTACCCTGCCAGGAAGACCCACAGGCCTGAGATAGCCCTCCTAGACCAAGAGATACTGGATAGTAGGAGGGAACTAGCAAAACGAATTTGCCACAAGCACTCAGGCCAAGTAAGGCTTTCCGTCTCCCACAGGAAGGGGCATCTGCTACAATAAGCTCTGCCCTAAGAAGTGTGTGTCTTCCCCGCCAGGCCTGAGAATCCTTTTCCACCAGGAAACATCAAGGAAAAAAGTAGGGGAGAAAAGTTGGCAAAAGAGGAAAGTCTCCACCACAATAAAAAGCCAGGTACAAAAGCTCTCTTTATCTTGTCAGGCCACTGACCTCTTTTTGTCCACTTAGAAGCCCCAGAAAGCCCTGCCTCAGATAATTCCATCTGCTGCATCTGGCAGAGCCTTACTAGATACCAGTGGGAGCCCCACCCACCTTAGTTACAACAAGCCAAAAAAATAACAGCACAAAGATTCTGAAAATTAAATTAGCACTGTAACTAGACCCCATTAAAGTAGTCCAGGACCTGTGATCTGAACCTAACCAGAGTTTAGCCTACTAAAATACAGAGGGTGCCAAAAAATGTATACACATTTTAAGAAAGGAAAAAACTTTCCTTTCTTATATGCAATATATACTGATAACAAAAGTTGAATACAAGTCACGTTTGACTTCTGGAATTACTTCTGGGTTACCGTCAGTGTCCAGACTTCCGATTACAGCAAACTTGAGCAATTTTGACCAAAACATCCACAAACAGTATCTCTGCACGTGCCATTTCAATTTCTTCCCAAAGTACCACCAGTGTAGCTGGTTTTCTATGGTACACCACATCCTTTAAGGTCCCCCATAGGTAGAAGTCAAGAGGTGTTAAGTCAGGAGAACATTCTTGAATTTCAAATACCACCTCAAAATGGTCTTGAGCTTCTTCAACAATCATGCTTCCACCATTTTCTAGTGACTGTCCTGTCTGTTACAGGGTATATGATTTAAATAGGATGCCTAAAAGGAACAGTCTCAGGAACCTGGGGAACTAGAAGTGAGGAAAAAGACAGTGGGGTAGAGAAGTATTTGAAGAAAGAATAGCTGAAAACTTAATAATTTGGTGACAGACAGATGAAACCAATAAATTTATGAAGTAAACCTGAAATAAAATAAACTCAAAGAAATCCATGTGAAGATACCTTGTAATTAAACTTCTGAAAACCAAAGGCAAAGAAAAAAGTCTTGAAAACAACCAAAGAGAAATAGAACATGACCTTCAGGGAAACGCCAATTCAAATGACAACATATAGTCCTTGGTTGGCACCCTCCAGGGACTATCTCAGCTAAAAAGAGCTGCTTTATTCTAGGTCATGCCCCATTCCTGGGTGACTCTTATCTCAACTGAGGGATGTAAAAGCCTGGTCCCGAAGAATGATGCATACAGCGGTCTAAAGTCCGAGCCCTTGCCCCCACTCAAGACAATTCTGAAAAGACCATCCCACTTTCCTAGATGTTCAACACAGGCCTTTGTTAAGACTGCAACACAGTTCAACTTCTACCCCTGCTCAGTTGTGCCTCCTTGTACATTCTTCCACTGATTTTTCCACCAAGAATAAGTCCTAATAAATACCCTGCATGCTTATCTCTATTTCAGAGTTAGCTTCTCAGAGAATCCAGTCTGCAACCAAACTCATGGGGGTGGATGATAACAGAAGAAAGCAAGGCCTGTTCAGGAGGCATTTATTATTAAATGGAGTGAGTCTTTGACTACCAACTGTTAGAAGCTCTCTTTAGAATATGGGGTACCTGATGCCCCTTTACCCTTAGCTTCAGGTCTTAGTTTTTAATTCTAGGGCAACAAGAAACGTTTCCCCCAACTATGTATTACATTGGTCTAGTTTGAACTTTCAGTAACAAATATTAGATATTATTTTAAATTAAAATCCTAATAATTCAATTTTTAAATAAGACATCAAACCTCCAACAAATAAAATTCAAACTAAGACATTTAGTGTTAATGATAATGGCGCCAGGTTATTGAATCAATGTTGGAGCAAAGGAAGAGACAGTGTAATGCACTTTAAAAACCATTTTTTTAATTAAAAATATACCGTGGAAAAAAGTAGACCTATATAAATTTATGAGGAGGAAAGCAAAGAAGCAAATTCTTGGATACAGAACTATTCTTACAGTTTTGAATACTATCAAGAGCCTCAAGTATCAATAATAATGCCTATTTTATAGTAAGCATTGCATAAATGCTTAGTAAATGAACAAAAGAGGAATGAACAAATGAGTGTTTTTAAAATTCATTTCAAACAGAGCTAAATAAAAATCAACCAAAAATATTAATATGCTAATCCTGATCACTACAAAATGAAATACGTTTTACAAAGATTGAACAGAATGCTAATTCCAAATAGCAATCAGTTACTAGATTATTACATACAGAGGAAAATCAAAATACTTAAGATTTGTTGAAACTCTCATTAATGTTAAGATTCCCTGAGTTGGTTCTTAAAGAAACTCTTTTAATAACAAAGCATAGACCAATAATTGTTTGTCTTGAAAAACTAAATCATTTAAATGATGCTAAACATCATAGCAAACAAAAAGATAATAATGCTATTTTTCTTTTTATTTCCTGGGTTTTTCCTTAGCAAAAATAGTTTATTATTTTTAAAAACTTGATGTGCATTTTATATATACTTTCAAGGTTACACTAATCAGTTAATCATTTTAGAAGAGGTTTTGCATGTTTCCCCCCGAATAATGTAAGGTAGTTTGCTGTTTCAGACAACCATATGAGAATCTCAGAAAGTACTCCTGAAGTCAGTTCCTATTATTTATGTTTTTTTAAATGTTCTCTTACCTGAATGCATAAATAAGATAAAATAGTAAAATCAGCATGAACTTTTATTTTGCACTTAGAATACTGTGCCACAAGTCATGGTAACAGTGCCATTAAGTTCATAGAGGCAGCAAACATATTACCAGCAGAGATCATCATAAATGTCAATAATGCCCCCAAAACCCTCTAACAAAGCTGAGGACCATTAAATCTCACGTATAAACCATAATGCAAGTATTTAAACAAGAAGTTCATAATGTTGTCATTAACTATGTCAAAATAAACCCACTCTACACTTCCTGACTTCTATTTATATTACAAAGCATCAATAGTCAAAACAGCTTGGTACTGGCGGAAGAACAGAAATATAGACCAATGGAATAGAACTGAAAACCCAGAAATAAACCCACAAATTTATGGACAAATAATTTTCGATAAAGGAGCAAAAAACATACAATGGGGAAAACACAGCCTCTTTAGTAGGTGGTGCTGGGAAAACTGGAAAAACATATGCAAAAGAATGAACCTGAGCTGTGAACTCTCTCCATATACAAAAATTAACTCAAAATGGATTAAAGACCTTCATATAAGACCTGCAACAATAAACTGTATAGAAGAAAACATTGGTACTAAACTTATAGACCTATGACTCAAGGAAGACTTCACGAACCTGATCTCAAAGGCAAGAGAAGTAAAAGCAAAAATAAATAAATGGGACTATATCAAACTAAAAAGCTTCTACACAGCAAAAGAAACCATCAACAAAGCAAAGGGAGAAATATTTGCAAATAACGCATCACATAAGGGTCTAATATCTAAAATAAATAAAGAACTAATATGACTTAACAACAAAAAAACAAACAACCCAATTAAAAAGTGGGCAGAAGAACTAAACAGACACTTCTCCCATGAAGAAATACAAATGGCCAGCAGACATATGAAAAAATGCTCATCCTCATTAGCTATCAGAGAAATGCAAATCAAAACCACAATGAGATACCACCTCATACCTGTGAGAATGGCTGTTATCAACAAGACAAGGAATAACAAGTGCTAGAGAAGATATGGGGAAAAAGGAACTCTTGCACACTGCTGGTGGGAGTGCAAACTGTTACAACCACTGTGGAAGGTAGTGTGGAGGTTCCTCAGAAAATTGGGAATGGAGTTACCATTCCCAGCAATCCCCCTTTTGGGGATCTACCCCAAAACCCTGAAAACCTTTGTCCGCAAAGACTTATGTACCCCAATGTTCATTGCAGCGCTGTTCACAGTGGCCAAAACATGGAAATAACCAAAGTGCCCTGTGACAGATGACTGGATAAATTAGCTGTGGTACATATACACAATGGAATATTACTCAGCTATAAGAAAAGATGAAATATTGTCATTTGCAACAAAATGGATGGACCTGGAGATCATCATGCTAAGTGAAATAAGCCAGACAGAAAAAACAAAGAACTGTATGACTTCACTCATGTGTGGAATATAAAACTGAAAGCAAAGAAAAAAAGAAATGAACAAACAAATAACCCATGGACACAATCAATAGTTTAATGTTTATATGGGGATGAGTGGGTCAGGGAGGGGAGAAAGGGGAGGGGGTGGGGGGGAAGCTAAATAGAAGGTGATGGAAAGAGAAGTCACATTAGGTGGTGAACTTATTATACATCAAGTTGACAATGCACTGTAGAACTGTATGCCTGAGACCTATGTAATCCTTGCTAACAGATGTCACCCCAAAAAGTCTAACAATAAAAATGAATTAAAAAAATAAAAAATAAACCCACTCTATAAAATTCCTTATAAATTTGATGTTAATTTTATAATTTTCATAAATAAACAAAAATCTAAAATCAAAGAATGCAAGTTGGTAAAATTACGTGCCATTATAAGGTTATTTTTGAAGGGAAAAATTTTGAAGCCAAGCAACTAACTTCTGAAGAAAAATGATATATAATGGATACATAGACAGATGATAGGTAGATAGATAATAGGTAGATAGATACATAAATAATACAAACAAATAAATCCAGTTATATGCCATGATATTTATTTACACATAAATTACATATAAATAGATTTCAGATGTATTCATGTATGCCTATATAATCTATTTAGATTTTTAATATACAAATATATGTATTTTTCCTTCAGAGGTCAGTTCTTTTACATATATAAACATATATATACATATGTATGTATATATGAGAATTCCCATTCCTATGATCTAGTAAGAGCTGATAATTTGTCTTCTTTTCAATGGTACAATTTTTCAAAAATTCCTTTTATTGCAAGGCTAATTAATCTAAATTATCTACTTGAGCCCCTAAACAATCATTTCAAATGAATATACAGAAAAAGCCTTAATTTCAGAAATTGTAAAGAAAATGGGAAATTCTATAGAAAGACAGCCCTTACAAATGTCTTATCTGGCATTATACTCATACCTCTTTTGTAAGATATCTCTTTCCTTTGATAATTAAATAAACACTGATTAAAACAGGTTTTGGGGGATGAATTAAAGATATGTATATATACCTAATCTTCTAAATAGTCTTATAAGTATAATACTTGTTATTATTTCTTGCCATTATTAATCTAAACTATGTGTAAAGTATAGGCTGACCCGACGTACCATTTTAAACAAAACAGAAAACAATGGTACTGTCCTATTTCAAACGGTACATATGGTAAGCCTAGTCTCACTGGGCTGAATTCAAGGTGTAAGTAGGCTGACCATATGTACCATTTGAAATGGGACAGTACCATTGTTTTCTGTCCCATTTAAAACAGTACTTCTGGTCAGCCTAATAAAGTATGTAAAATGTCATAAGATTCAAAGATTCTTTAAAAAGATCATAGGAGTTCCCTGGTGGTGTAGTGGCTAGGCTTTGGCACTCTCAATGCTGCAGTCTGGGTTCAATTCCCAGTCAGGGAACTACTACTACTACTACTACTACTACTAATAATAATAATAATAATAATAAATAAATAAAAAGAACATACAAGCAAAACCAAAAATTTATCCCTGGTTTTGCTACACATTATTTTCTTAAATTAACTCAAAATATGGCTTATACTTAAATAAATAAACAAAAAATATGGGTATTCTTTCCTCAGAAGAATATTAGAATCACATTATTTTAAAATAATAACTAATAATTAAAATAATAAATGAATTTATTTATTTGCTTATGCATTCATCACACCCTAACATAGGGCTAGTTCTTATTTCTAGTGAAAGCATGTCTAATTTACAAAGCTCATAATACAAGAGGTACTTAACAAATATTTGGTAACTAAAAGAATAAATGAAAGGATGAATGGATAATGAAGTAATCAGGGCTCTAATGAAAGTTTAGTATTCAGAATCCAGAACTAAATACAGTCCTAGACACAGTTTGGACAAGGCTACAGCAAAGTTTGTGCAACAGCAATAGGGTAGAGCTAAAAGACACTGGGCTCAGAGTTAGAAATGAGTACAAGTCCTCCCTCTGTGCCTTACCAACTATATGACCACAGGGCATTACCTAACCTCTTTGAGTCTCAATATCTATCTTCCTTTATGAAATTTGTATAATAACACCTATCTATCTCAGATAGTAACTCATTTATATGGGTGTTCACTATAAAATTCTCTCAATTTTTCTGTATAAAAAAAGTTTTTATAATAAAATATTGGAAAACTAAAAAATAAAATCTTCCAAATGAAAAGTTTCAATGCATTTGGACCTAATTTGATGAAAATATAAAACCATACCTTCTGATTGGCTCCAGAGAAATAAAAACAACATAAGCACACTACTCAGATACCTATTACCTAGAAGATATTTGGAATAGTTAACATTTTTTTATTTCCAAGATTTTCAAGTATGCTATGACTCTTGAATGACATACAACTTTTCTAATAAAAAGAATACATAATAATAAAAGAATTTCCAAAGAGCCATTTTAGAATGTTCTCTCCATGAGTTCCTTTTCAAGAGCACTTACTTTTTCACTCATTTCTACATCTACTTTACTCTGTTTAGGACAGTTAAATACATTGGTGATTTTTCAAAATAACTGCTTTCTGACAACCACTGATAGTCATAGAAATGGATGATCAAGTCGGAACCCTTACTCTTACATAAATCTATGTAACTTATTTTAAACAATAACATTTTAAACTACTTTGTCACCACAAAACCTATGGACCTCAATGTAACTCAAAATATTTTCTTGGTCATTCATTATCTTTTTTAAAAGTGTTCTAAACATCCAAATATTTTAAGATCTTAACTGCATAAAATTAACCACATTAGTGGCATCCTTGGCATATAAATCATAATATGTTACAATGATTGAAAAGTTAGTAAATATTAATAAGAGAGATTTCTATGAACCCCTTTTGATTGCGGAATTCCCACTCTTCATTGAGGATACCTCACTAATTTGGATAAGCTCTGTATATCAAATATTAATAAACCTTTAATTTTTCTTTATGTTTAAAATTATATAAATAGGAATACATTTCCAGTATTTTCTTCCTCTCTTGTCAGTGAGATGTCTTCTAAACATTGCTATGGATCACCATTTCCCTACTTGTATCCCAAAAGAGGTAACTTAGAAGGTCTCCTTCGTGCATAGTAGCTTAACTTCCTGGATCTCCTCATTGGATACATTTTGATTCCACTCAAAGGAATAGTGGAACTTACAATAAATGTGATCATGCCGTGTATTCCAAAGGGTAAGTGTATGTACATGAGTGAATATATATACACAACTAAGATGAGAAGTATAAATGGGTAGAGAAGTTCACTGACAGAGACAGAAGTTCTCTATGTAAATAGTAGTGTTAGAAAAGAAAAGGAGTGTTCCTTTGCTATGTCCTACCAACTTCATAGGTGTTCAAAATTAAATTTAAAAATTTCTAAACTTTTACAGCAAGTCTTCACTATACCAATCCCAAAGATGGAAAACAGTGGTACACCCAGACAGCTCAGACAAAATTCAATCTGGCATATGGAAGTGCTCTAAAACTGTGAAGCCCACTGTGCAGATGAAGCACTGTTAAAGTTATCTTCATTCAGGACCAAAACTAAGAAATAAACACCAGGAAATCATTATCTAAATAACTTACTTATTTAATTTTAATCCTCTCATAACTGACACCATTCACAACATTATCCTAAATTAGAAGTAGGAAAAAAAAGGTCCCTGAAACCCCTACCCTCTGATGCTATAATGATAGATTTAACAAATTCCACATAATCACTCTTATTTGACATACAGCATTAATCAAACTACATTATCTAATGCTGAGGCCATAGAAAACTGGGACCAGCAAACTGAAGAGTTAAGGTTGAGGATTATTAGAAAACAAGTATAATATTTACAAAATAAAGTTAACAGAAAACTGAAAACCACAATACCAGATGAGAGTATGGTGTATTAAAAGAAGCTCACAAATAAGGAACCATGAGTCATAAAGAGAATGTACAGTATGCTCAGTATTATTTGAATAAGAAGGTATAGAAGTAGATAATACATTTAAGAAAGATTTCCATTCAAAATTACTAACATTTTCAAATGTTTCCTTTAATCTATCATCCTGATTTTATGAGCTAATAAATATAAGCCTATATATCTCTAATGGTAAGCAGAATTCTAATTTTGTTATATTTAGTTAAGAAGACTGCTTCCCAAAATCTTTCAATGGTTCTCCAAAATTAGCTAAATAAACTTCTTTGGCCTTATATGTCTTTAATCATGAATGATGATCTACTTTTGAAGTATCTGAACTGATTTTAGTAAGATTTGCAATCATTATGAACAAATTATAAAAGCATCCAAGAAGAAAAAAATGTGTTATGCCATATTAATGCACTCCTAACTTTAGTAGATTACGTGAAGATTATTATAAAAGTAAAATGTGTAACCTTATTCATTCCTGGGATCTATTATTGAAATATTAAGAATGAAACCAAGTCTATTCAATACTCATGAAAGGCTTTCTATCTGAAGCCTGTTTTTTAAAAAGTTAAATTATATAAAGTATCTACTAACACCAAAGAAATTCTTATTAATATGCTATTGCCTGACAGATAATATATCTAAGCCATAATTTTTATTATGACTGAAGGGAAGAAAGAGAATTCTTAATTCATGTTTTTAATAGAGTCACTGCAAATTTGTTCTATTGTTCCCCATCTAGACTCCATAGTAATAGACTTTTTAAGCCAATGTTTCTCCAAGATTGAGACGTATGATGACTTTAGATGTTACATAGAGACCACTGGGGTCTTTTTTATTGCAATAGATTTATATTTATAATTAGGCATTAAAAAGAAGTATAGTTAAAAAGGAAGTATACCTAAAGATGAAACTCATGAGTTCATGGGTATTGTTAATTTAAAAGAAGTTAACTTTTAAAAAGTAAATCAACTTGAAGTTAAAGAAAAATATTACATTAACATTTATTTAAAATAATATTAAACAAGCAATCCACATATTCACAGTGAAGGCAAAATCATTGGTTCAAAAAGGAGTGAAGTTAAGAAGAAAACATAATTTAGTCTATTCATTTAGAAAGTAGACATGCTCTACTATGTGTCATTTAATTTATAGTTCCTTTCCACATCTTTTATGGATTAAAATATTATCGATTACTCTTGTCTCCCCAGCTAATTTATAAGCTTACTAACCATAGGTTCTGACTAAGTGCTTTGCACAGATACAGACTTCATGTATGTTGGTTTAGAGCTGCCTGTGAGAGGCTTACAGATGATGTCCGTATGTCTCTCTTCTGCAGATCAAAGTCAGCTTGTCTGATATTTCACTTCAATAGATTTCTGGATCTAGTGCCATGTGTGAGCCTTTAATATATAAAAGAACAGCAACTAACTCTTAAAAGTGTGGGCTCTTTCTCTATACTTGTCTGTTAATCTGTGGAAACATAATGAAAGTATAAAAGGTTTTCAATTTAGCAGATACTGAATTTTAACCATGTTATAATAACATAAAGGATTCTACTTATTAAAAATATTAACTTTTTAAATTTAATTAATATTTTGAGATGTTAATTGTTAATACTAATGTTGCCTGGATACATGTTGAAGGGGTGTAGAACAAAGTCATATTTGTTTGTGTATAATATGTCATTAGCAGGTATCAATATGAGATGTACAACAAAATAATGAAGTGATGGCACAATGCAAGAGAAAGAGTGTAAAGACTGAAAATGAAGAGACCACAACACTCTTCTCCCAATAAGCTGTGTGTTAGGGACAAATCACTTAAGTTCTTTAAGCCTCAGCTTCCTCATTAAGAGGTTGTCTATATATACAATAAATTTCTGATAATGATGAAAAATGTCAGAATAGGAAAAGAAAAGAAAGCCTGGTTCTGAAATATTACTACAAGCTTACCAATGCTATTAAAATCTTCTACATGTGCAAAATAAATAAATAAAATAAATAAACCCCTCTCTTATGTAAGTCACTATTAATGAGGATATCTGTTATTACAGATGAATGCATTCCTCATTGAGAAAACAACAACAACAAAAATCAGAAGGGAAAAAAATTTATAGATTTGACTACATAAAAATGTAAAGCTTCTGAATGTAATACAAAGAAACTGTATAATATATGCAATAAATACAATAAACGATTAATATATTTACTATGAAGATCACTCATACATGTCAATAAAAAAACCACTGAGAACATAATAAATTAATGGACAAAGAATATAAATAAAAATTTTTACAATAGGATAGAGTTTAGAAACTTATAGTAATTGTTCACCCTTGTAGAGGTCCTATAAATGCAAAGTAAAATAAAAAGATAGTATTTCTTATTCAGCAGATTACCAAAATCAATGGTTTTAATTAGAATAACTATGGATAAGCATTGTTTGGTGACATAGGCATTATAATACATTACTAATAAGAAGTTTTATGACACTTTAGGAAGGCAATTTAGTAATATGCATTAAAATGTTAAAAACATGGTCAAAATGGCAGAGTAGGTAGACACTGTACTTGCCTACCCTCATGACTATATCAGAATTTCAACTAAACTATAAAACAACCATCACTGAGAATCTACTGAAGTCTAGCTAAACCAAAGTCCTATAACTGAGGACAACAGAAGAAACCATCTCCAGACTGGTAGGAGGGGCAGAGATGTGAAATGGACTGTTCCACACCCGTGTGTAATTGTGATAAAACTGGGAGGGACACCTCAGCTGTGGAGGTCTCCCCATAGGACAGTAGGTTCCAGCCCCACACCAGGGTCCCCAGCCCAGAGTACCAGTGCCAGAGAAAGAAATCCCCGTAACTTCCGGTGGTAAAAACCAGTGGAGATTATGACAGCGTAAGATGGCAGGCAGCCAGAGTCCCGGGCGTTCCTCTTAAATGGCTCCACATTGACTCACTTGCTGACAGACTCACTTGCTCTGAACTCCAAAGTGAGGGCAGCCGCTCAAATGGTGTCAGAGACATATGAGGAGGAATTGAGTTGTGTGGCTTCAGGGTGAGGGCTGGAGGGGCAGCTTTCTCCCAGACAGAAGTGCTGACAGAACCCATTGTTTCTTTGTGGAGCCCTTCCTCCTCCTGGCATGCAGATGCAGGTGCAACCATATCTGAGTCTCCATCAATCTAGCTAATACTGACTGTCTGCCCCACCCTGATGATTTCCTGGGATGACACTCCACCTAACTTTTGGGCACACCCAAGACTCTTCCACCAGCTTTTCCATACAAATGGCCTATCTTGGCAAATGCTGCAAACTTTTCTAAACTCTCTTAAAGATTCACAAACCCCAAAGAAGCAGTATTTGGCTTTGGCATGTCTTATACCACTGGCTTAGTAGCCCTAAGCCCAGCATTAGTAGTAGCCAACCTCATTCTGTGGCTAGGCCTCTCAAGTCACCTCCAAGCCCAGTGCAATGGCCATCTACAAATTGTTTTGCAGCTCATGACATGTGGCTCCAGGCATGGCATAGGCTGCGGCCGAACCTAGCCTGGGGTGGGACCCCTCCCAGGATGCTCTGTAGCTGCCAGGATGAGTGGCCAGCTTCTGACCAAGCTAGAGCATCACCTGGCCTCCTCCAATGATGACACACCCAAAGGGTAAAATGGGTAGACACCATAGCCCTGCTAAAGTGAATCCTACTCAGGGTCAGCCCCTTCAAAACACCTCCTTCACTGTAGTCATGGCTAGTCCTTACACCCAATCAGCCAGAGGGTCAATCCTTCCCACTGATATACAAACAGCAACCAAGGCTGAAGGCAGGACACACACACCCATACAAGAGACACAACCTACAGCACCTGGCTCCGGTGACCAGGGATACTGTGCAACTGAGCCCCACAGGACACTTACCACATAAGGCCACTCTACTAACACCTGGAAACATAGCAACCCTACATAATACACAGAAGCAAACACAAGAGGAAGCCAAAATGGGGAGATAAAGAAAAATGTCCCAAATTAAAGAACAGAACTAAGCTCCAGAAATAGGACTAAATGCCAGATGGTTATAGGGATGCTCAATGATTACAGAAGAATCTCAATAAAGAGATAGGAAACACAAAAATGGAGATAGAAAACATAAAAAAGAACCAGTCAGAAATAAAAAATACAATACCTGAAATGAAGAATATATTAGAATCAACAGTAGATGGAGGTGGTACATATATACAATGGAATATTCTTCAGTCATAGAAGGAAATGAGTTCTTGCCATCTGCAGGTAATGTGCTCAGTGCAGTATGTCAGATATAAAAAGACAAATACAGTGCAATTTTGCTTATATGTGGAATCTAAAGAACAAAATACATAAAACAGAAACAAACTCATAGATACAAAGAACATTTTGATGATTGCTAGATGGGAGAGGGGTTGGCAGGATGGGTGAAAAAGGGAACAGAATTAAAAAGTGAAATCTCATAGTTACAAAATAGTCATGGGGATGGATACAAAGTATAACATAGGCAATATAGTCAATAATAGTTTAATAACGGTATAGTGTCAGACAGGTAGACAGGAAGATCACTTCTTAAACTATATAAATGCCTAATCACTAGGCTGTATACCTGGAATTAATATAAACTAATATTGAATGCCAACTGTAATTGAAAATTTTTTAAAGGGGAGAAAAGTGAAGGGGAATAATAGATGCAAATTTCCAGGTGTAAAACAAGTAAGTCATAGGGATGTAATGTACAGCCTAGGGAATACAGTAAAAAATATTGTGACAGCATGATACAGTATCTGATGGGTGCTGGACATATTATGGTGATCACTTCTTTCGGTATATAAATATTCAATAACTATGGTATACACCTGAAACTAATATAATACTGTATATTTTGATAAAAATATTAAAAACTAATAATAGGGGTTTGGTTATGTAAATTAAGGTATGAAAAATCCTTTCTAAAGAGCATATAATTATTACAATTACATTTATGAATTATACATATTAAAAACTATCAATCATCCCTTGTTAAATGATTAAGTAGAATACAAACTTGTATATGTATAGAGAGAGACAATGAATACACCATGGACTCTCAGTTAACCAGCATCCATGGGGACTGGTAGATGCCAGGTAAATGTAAGGAGACCCTCAGTTACCCAACATTCAGGCAACTGGTTGCTTAAGAGTGTTGGTTGCTTGTGTTCTAGTTATGGAGAGTCTCCTGTATATTTAAATTATCTGGAACAATAGAAGAAACTGTTAACAATATCATTCTTTAGGCAGTAGATCTATATTTCTTTTAAACTTTTATATAGTTCTAAAATTTCCATTTCAAAAGAGGAGCACAGTACATGAAGGGGAAAGATGAAGTTTGCTTATATCCCTGACATTCAAAACATCAATGGATCCATGTACTCAAAGTATTCAATCAACTTCCCGACACTGAAGCATGTTGCTATGCCTCAGCTTTATGGGGTCAGGAAAGCAAAGATAGATTACAAGCGAATTCCTAAGCAACTGCTTATATCGTGAGATGACATGGACTGGAACACCACATGCAAGGTAAGCAGGAAAAAATACACTCTAAAGCAACATAGCCAAACAGCCCAAAGCTGCAGCTTATTAGGAAATGACAGCTGTGATCAAAGATAGATGGCACCATTTCAACATGAGGACCCTAAACCCATGAGGCTAAGTAGTCACAAGCATCAGAGAGAAACCATAGGCCCTAAACCACTGACAAACTACAAGCATCCTCAGGTCTGAAAGTTCAGCTCTAATGCCCATCAGAATTGTGACATCATCAGTACTGATATCAATGAATGTAGGTGGACATGATTTTTATGTTAGAATAGAATAAAGCTCCATCTGCACTCAAGTACTGCTTTCTTTTAAAAACCCTTTTTCAGAGTTGGGTATTGTATTTCTCATTTCTTGTCCTGAGGATCTATTAGATAAGGTCACTGAAATCAATAGTTGAGAAGTGATACCAACCAGCACACATTCTATAATAGATTGCAGCGACCATAGGTAGGGAGACACCATCTCAAGAAAATCTCTTAACCATTGTTGGATGGAAAACTGGCGCTTATGGTCACAGGGCAAGGACAGATGGAAGAAAGAGGCAGTCTACTTCAGATTGGTAGGTGACAGTTTTAATAAGCAAGGGAACTTACATGGAATAGATCTCCTCACCCACCCACCAGAATCTTTAAAGTTTATATAGAGGCCATAACTGGGCTTCAGTCACTTACTCAGTTTAAATGGTCTCAGCACCACCTTACTTTCTCAGAGCTATGTCCTGGAAATAGCTCTGGCTTTGGGAACAGTAGGCTGAATGTACATTCCAAAGACAGGGAGGGGTGAGGAATCTCTAGTTGCCCAGGGCCAGCTGTCAGTCAACCTCCAGTCACATCCTCTCGATGACCTCCTCCAACAGCCATGAGAGGAAAATATTAAGATGCAAGAGGCACATTAAAAGACAAACATAGTAATTTACAAGGCCAAAATGGCAGAAGTACTCATCACTTTCAGGCAAATCTAAATGTGAAAAACCATTATGTGAACCAAAGACAAAACAATTCAGTTTACCAAAAGATTCACAATGGGATCACTTTGAATAATAAGATTTCCAGTGCTAAAAATTCACTTTTTTAGAACACTGAGCTACATTGGATGATTAGTATCTATTAAATAATGCCATTATCTGTTTGTCCTCTTTTATATATAAAATTTTCAGTGGCTTCTCATTATGTACCTAGAAAGAACCCTAATATCTTAGCATACAATTCACAACACGGCTCCAGTCTTTCCAAATCTTCTAAGCCATGTCCAACCACAATAGACTATAATCTATCTGTGAAAATTTCCTTCTTGAAGTCCGTACTTCTACTCCTTTCAATCTGGAATGATCCTCCACAAACTCAGATATTATACTGTGGCCAACAGCAAAAAAATAGAATGTAGGCATTGAAATCAAACAGACCAGGATTCTAGTTGCTGATTTTGAAACATTCTAGCTATGTGATTTGGACAAGGTGCCTAAAGAGTATGAGCCTCTAATCAGAAAAAAACAAGATATAGTAATTACCCCATTAGGCCTCTTAAATATAAATTTAGAAAAGGCTTATAGAGTAACTGGACCATCTTGGGTTATTAAGAAGTAATAGATATTATTATATTTTATTCCTTAATCCTTTCAGTTAGAATGAATAATTTCCTCATCATTATTACTATTCAGCTTTGCTTATACTCCACATCTGGCATTCACATCATTAGATACAGTATTAGAGTTATATACATATTTCACAACCAGACTATATGCTGTGGGTTTAAACATTCAGGATAAGTTTCTTGGAGCCTAGCATAGATCCTGGCATTGGATAGTATCAATGAAAATCCACAGAACTTAGTTGGACTTAACTCCAAATACCTGTGGTGCCGAGCACCGTACTAAGTGGACACACAGAAACATGCCTATTGATTGATCCATTATATGACATGATCCAAGGAAGTCCCTGAAAATAATTGCCAAACCAATCTACAAAGGAACATCTATTTATTTCTGTAGAGCAAATTTTTCAACTGAGAGGCAGAAAGAAATCAATCTGTCAAGCTTTTAACATACAATGAAGACATCCTTCTTTTTTCTAACGTCTCAGATAAGGGGAAGAAAACAAGCACAGGAAAAAAAACCTACTCAGTCAAGGCATCTCATGGCTACATACACTTAGAACCTGCCTACGCTGTGTTCTATTTCTTCAACTACAATCTCAACTTTTATAATGTCCCAGAGAAAAGATTTTCTAAGTGGTGAATTTAATTTATAGATTTATAATAATTTTCAAATTATTGAAGATTTACTCAATCATCAATCAAGTAAGTAATAACTTTATCACCCTCTAAAAGACAGGAGAGTGACACATCCCAATATCAATATTGAATTAAGAGTATGATATTAGAAAATATATCATTTACTGAAGAGCAACATTTTTCTTATTAGCACAATCAGTGCATTGCACAGTGAAATATAATCATGGAATGTAATCCAAAAGCAACTTTATATTTGTCTCACATTGTCCTTTAAAATACATTCACTGGGGTAAGTTTTACCCTTAACAGCGAATGAAAATTCTAGCAGACCCTATGGTATTTCTGAAAACTCTTAAGTAATAAAAAATTGCTTAGTTGCAGAAAATATTCTCAATTTAGCAAGTAAAAGTTTCACTCTAATACATTAAACAGCACTTTTATCTTAATTAAAAGGTCAGACTACCCTTCCGCCTGCCCTAGCTATAGACTGGAGTAAACTCACTTCTCTAGAGCCTAAATGAAAAAAGGGACATGGAGGAAAGGGTGGGAATGGAAAGTTCTCACCTGACTGGTCTATTATTCAGTAGTTTTATTGGTACTATTCTCATGGCTTTGCAGATAGGTAAATCAATTCTCTCTCTCTCTCTCTCTCTCTCTCACACACACACACACACACACACACACACACACACAAACACACACACTTTTAGGTTCTCAGAGGCTCTCTTTCTGGACTCCTTTGACTTCAACTCCAGTGATAAAGATGACCCATTTTATGCCTCTAGCAGATGATCCCTGCTTCCCAGGCCCTGGTTTCCTGGTGGTCCAATGCTCAAAGACTGGTGGTGTCCCTTTGTTTTCTCTGGCAGTCCTCTCAAGCAGGAGTCAGTATTACTCAGGACAGCCTTCTCTCCCTCCCGGAGTCCCAAATCTGGCCTCAAGGATCAATATACATTTGGCCCATTTACAGTGGAATTCAGTTACTGCCCAGACACAGCCCTCTACTTAGCTTCCAAAGGCCATTTTAGCCAGCTTTTCTCTTTCAAATACCTCAGGTGGGCATCAGACACCAGTTAAATGTGCTCCCTAAAGTCCTGAGGAGTCAACAAACTCTCATCTTGGTCACCTGTGAAGCTTCTCTTGCTAGAACACACACACACACACACACACACACACACACACACACACACACACCCCTCTCCTTCATCAGGAGATGCATGTAATAGGATAGGTGGCAAACAATAGCACATGCTATTTTCCAAAGAAATCATCCTCACAAAATCCTCTCTAATCTCTAACAACTTGATCCATTTTAATATCTTTGGTGGGGGGTGGATTCAGTAGTTGAATATTTTAGTGTCTGATATCTATTGTTATCTTGGTGGCTCAGATAAAACTAAAACATTAATATTCTATTTTATCAGTATATGATTTATAAGCTTTGTTTCCTTCACAATAAATATAATTAACATGAGATTTTGTACATATATAGTTTATAGCTAGTATCTTTGCCTCTTTTTGCAAAGAAGTTCATTATAATTATTGTATCAATTGCAATATGTTTAGTGAAAACTTCTTTAATAAAAAAAGTTAAGAACTATAAAAAGTACTCACAATAAAATGCTTTGAAAGAATGTTTATACAAAAAGGGCTCTATTCCTTTTAGCTCTAAGGTATTACTCTGTTTGAGTGCAGTCATCTAGAACTGGGAAGCCTTGAATCATTCTGTTACAAGTTGGGGACATGAATGTTGGCATCAAATTAGCACATAAACTGGGGCCATTTAAAGTTGAAATATGTGAGGGAAAATTATTTGTGTTAAGCTACTGAGACTTGGGGAATTATGTTATAGCAACTGGTACTACTTTACACAAACATACTTTAAATTTTCCCCTAAAAGTTTCAAGATGATTTTAAACATCAAATATAAAAGTACTATAATCAAGAAAAGGGAATAGAAAATTTTGTTTTCTCCATGTATGAAATTTTGCTAGGCCTAGTCCAAGTTAAGGGAAGAACAGTATCCTTGACAATGTGATAATTGAGAGCAATCAAGTTCTGAGAAGAATTGAGTCTGAGGACCAGAGCACTTAGGAAAATGGGGAATCAGGGAGATAGGTTAATGATCTTGAGAGAAAAACAAACTGAATAATTTATAAAACGAAAAAATAGAAAGGTATGGGGAAGTAGATGACCCAGGTCATTAACAGGATTTGAACTTTTCACTCTGAGCAAAATGGAAGCCACTGAAAGATTCTAAACAGAGAAGTGACATGATCTGACTTAAATTTAACAAGACCACTTTGGCTGCTATCTTGAGAATCAACTATATGAGGCAAGAGTAGAACCAAGGAGATGGTTAGGAGGCTATTTCAACAATCCAGGAGAGAGATGATGATAGTTGGCCCTCTCTCTCTCTCTCACATACACATGCACCAGCGCACACGTTCCCCTATGTACTCACTAATGGTAGAACTGACAAGGCTTGCTGATAAACTACATCATCCTATATATGAGAACAAGAGAATCAAGGATGACATTAAGAGTTTTCATTAAATTAGATGCAGATGACCAAAAAAAGGAGCTAATTTTGGATATGTGGAGTTGGTCATTGAAATGAAAATATAAAATAGGCAATTGGTATGGGGGTCTGGAATTAAGAAGAGAAATATGCCCTAAAGTTATAAATTTGCGAGTGTGTGTGAGTGTGTGTGTGTATGTGTATGTGTGTGTGTATCCATATATCTATATCTATACTTGCCTATCTAGTTATAAATATATTTCAATATAACTATAAATTTGTGAAACTCAATGAAATCACCTAGGGAGTAAATGTAGTTAAAAATGAGGCCCAAAGATTATTCCTTGGAACACTCCAGTAATTAGAAGCAGGGCAAATGAGGAGGAACCAGCAGAGACATTCGGATAAGAAGCAGAAAGAGAGAAGGACAGCAGGTTAAAGTGGTGTCTTAGGAACCAAGTAAAGAATGTGTTTTAAGGAGAAAGAATATGTTTTAAGGAGCCATCAGCTGTGTCAAATAAAGATGCCAAGTCAGGTAAGATGAAGACTGACAAGTAACCACTCAACTAACAAACAGAAAATTTTGGTCACATGAGAACACACTCATTTTAAATGACTCTCCTTGATAAAACAAACAAACAAAACAACAACAAAAAAAACAGTGTATCCCCCTGACAACAGAATTTTCTTTTAGCGTGGTTATAAAAGGATTTTACCTAAATCCCTTGTTATGCTTCTATTTTACTGTGTTCCCTATTTTCATACACTCCTTTTGAATTAACAATACTAGTTATAAATCATATTGTAATTTTTAGAAGAAGTAGTAATATTTGGCTGGTTGGTGCTTCAACTAAATCATTTTAAATGATATGTAAATTAAAATTTAAGCTGTCTCATTATCTAAACAAAAGATCTGTATCACAATAGTTTCTATCATTAATGAGTGCTGATTGCATGCTAAGCACTATGCTAAATGTTTTAAATGCATTGCTTTCTTTAACCATGACAGTCCTATAAAGCAGTCCTATGATTATTCCTATTTCACAGGTAAGAAGACCAGGGCTTAGAAATTAAGTAATCTTGCCAATTTGTGCAGCTAGCAGGTAGCCGAGCAATGATTCACATTCAGTTTGTGTCCAAGCTACCCAAACATAACAACTACACAATACACTCACTAATATTTTCCATGCCTTACTAAATTCATTTGACGTTTTCCCCCATAACTTACCATTTTATATTTATCAATAGTAAGATAATGAATACAGGTTGCATGCTCTATATTCTATACCCTCCTCATTTAGTCTTAAAGGGGCACACTTCTGCCCACTTTCAGACCAGCCTCTGTCCTTTCATCCTCCTCCCTTTATCCTTAGGAAGGATGAGCTCTCTAAACCAGAACATAGAATTTTCAGTGGAAAGATCAGCATCATTCTGTTCAATAGCACTCATTTTTTACACTTGTCCCATCTCTTGTGGGGAGATGAGTATTGTGGATCTGGGAGACTCTTCAGCCATGAGGACCAAGCAAGGCCAGGCTGGAGTCTTAGGACATAGGAATATAGAGCAGACTGCTTGGGCCTGTACTTTCGCTTCACAAGGGTGAGAGCATCAGAGACTGAAGTCAAGTTCCATCAGGAATCCAGTGTGAATACACTTGGCATTCATTGTTCACTCTGTTTTCAGGGAAGACTTTAGGTTAAAAGAAAGAGAGGGAGGAAGGAGGAAAAGAGAAAAAGTAAGGGGAAAAAAACCCTGACTTGTATGATTCCAATAAACGTATCTAGGTTTTTCAGTTTGGCTTCAAAATTACTGGATCTGTCATTTGTGACTAAAAAAAATAAAAATAAATAAAAATTAAAAAAATTACTGGAAAAGCAAAGAAAATAAATTCTTATAAAATTGTAACATAGTAAAATTGATGAAAATACAAATATTCAACTGCTCATTTAATTTCCCCTGTTAACTAAACCAGGGTTGTCCAACTTTATGGCTTCCCTGGACCACACTGGAAGAAGAATAATTGTCTTGGGCCACACATAAAATATACTGACACTAATGATAGTTGATGGGCTAAAAAAAAAAAAAAAATTGAAAAAGATCTCACAATGTTTTAAGAAAGTTTATAAATTTGTGTTGGGCCACATTCAAAGCCGCCCTGGGCTACAGGTTGGACACGCTTGAACTAAACATAATTTAA
This sequence comes from Lyroderma lyra, assembly GCA_004026885.1. NCBI lineage: Eukaryota > Metazoa > Chordata > Mammalia > Chiroptera > Megadermatidae > Lyroderma > Lyroderma lyra. The sequence goes on from PVJL010001451.1 coordinate 194,331, forward strand.
TTATATTTTCAGTTTACAGAAGATTTCACTTTTTTTCTAATTTTTCTTAATTCTTGAAATTTCTGCCTTACTTCCTATTGCCTCATTACACGTGAGTTTCTAGTTCATCTAGTGCTTTTAGAAGCATGCTGTTTCAAACCTGGACATTGCTATCAATGACATAACAGAGCACTCTCAGTGATAATGGTGACTAGGCAGGGACTTTGCCGTTCTTTGTTTTTACAATTTCAGAGTCGTTTACAGAGTGTTCATGAGGCACACAGTAACTAGAAAGGCCATCAGCCAGCAGACATTTCTAGGCCATCTGAGTATTAGAAAACTATCCTGGAAATCTGTATAGACATTTTTTTCTTCTCCTGCAGACCAAACTGATCTGAATAATGCACTAAAATCCCTATTCTTGAAAAGGAGATATTCTGACTCAATGTCTTATTACTGGAATCTGAGAGAACACAGGCATTAGAGATGAGTTTTAGATGGAGAATTACCTCTGCTCTTTCCCTTTTGGCCTATGCACGTATATCAGTTATCTAATGCTATGCAACAAACCACCTGAAACATAGGTTTAACAGTAATGACAGCTGATAAGCCAAAAAAAAAGTCACAAAAAAATCTCATAATGTTTTAAGAAAGTTTATGAATTTTTGTTGCACTGCACAGCTGTGAGTTGGACAAGCTTGGTTTAAAATAAAAGCTATTTATTCTTTCTCAAGATCCTATAGATCAGCAATTTTATGGGTAGGGAGTTATTCTTCAGGTCCTGCCTGGGACCATTTATGAAAAGACACATCCTCTCATCCTCCAGTAGGCTAGACTGGGTCTCTTTTCATAGTGTTCTCAGAGCAGAATTCCAAGAGGATAACAATGGAGACTTCGATGTCTCTTTAGATTTAGCCTTATAAGTCACATAAAGTTATTTCTATCACATTCTATTCATCAAAACAAATCACAAGACCACCTCAAATCCAAGGGATGGGCAAACAGACACAAATAATGCAAAGGTTCCCTAGCTGGGCAGAGTTTCTCCTAATCTCAGTTACTCTCTGGCCAGGACAGAAATGTTCGGTTGTTCAGGCTATGCTCAGACCAAAGGTGTCCAGCCAAGTGGGTAAGTCCTGGACTCTTCTTAATAAGCCATGTGCCCTGCTACAGGGCTATATGCTCCCAGAAAAGGAGACATCTTCTAATTTGCACAGCAATGCCCTGTGAAATAAAGACAGTTTTCTCTATGAGCTTTAGACGAGGTCCTCTACACAAGCTCTGGACTTCCTAGCTGCCCGTGAGACACCTGGACATTCCATGGTACCAATGTCCCCTGGAGGTTCAGAAATAGCTGCCATAACTTCAGCAATGATCTTTCTCAAGCTAACTTTGTGAAAATCACTCATTAATCATGGCTCTTAGGTAAACTTCTCATTCTCTACCTATTCTTATACAGAAAACCAGGTACTTTCCTTTGCCTAGAATTATCTAAAGCTACACTGATCTGATGACATTACTCTTCTGATCTCAACTTGTAACAGATAATTTTTATTGGGTAAACTTCTCATTCTCTATCTATTCTTATACAGAAAACCAGGTACTTTCCTTTGCCTAAAATTATCTAAAGCTACACTGATCTGATGACATTACTCCTCTGATCTCAACTTGTAACAGATAATTTTTATTGAGCAATTACTATTAGCCAGTTCTAAATATATTACCTTCATTACCTCATTTAATCTGCACCATACCCTATGATATGAAACTCAAATACAAAGAAGAGAGAACTACAAACCAGTTCTAGGAAGTGTGGTGATAAAGCCTATATATTATACTAGCCTCTCTACTATTTTTTATCGTTTCCTTTTGAATATAGAATAAAGTTCAAACCCCCAAGTGTGGCAGGCCTGTCAATATTCTCAAGGATGACCTGTGGGATCTGGTGTTGAGGTGGCAGCTCCTTGGAATTTGAGGGCAGAACTTGTAAGACTTGGCTCCAGACTCATTCTCTCACTTTCCCTCATCAGTACCCCTTCTCCCTGTAAAAACCCCATGAATTCCTACCTTTGTGACTTGTCTATCCATGCTGCTCTCTCAAACTAAAAATAAAATAATCTCTTCACCAATTATCACTTAATAATTTAAAGAACTAGCATTTATTCAGTTTTTTTTCTATGTGTCAGACACTACTCTAACTGCTTTATATGATTTAATTAATTCAGAACTCACATCAACTTTATTAGTAAGTAGTACCTTTATTTTATAGGTGAAAAATCTGAGGCACAGAGAGATTAGTAGTCTACTCAAAGTTACACAGCTACAAGTAACAGAGCCCATATTCAAGCCCTGGAAAAACTGGCTCTCAAGCCTATGATATCAACTCCCAGTCAATGTTTTCTCTCAACAGTTTATATATGTAGTTCCTAGATACATATACATTTAAATAATACTATTCCACTAAAAACATAATTTCTCAATGGTTGAATATAATATAGGAAAATAAAAAATAATGGGATACTTTTAATGAAAAAACTTACAAAAATATTTTAAATACATTTTGAGTATTATAATTTAAATTCCAAAATTTATTTATATAAGTATTATTATTTCCCATTGCTTAAGGTCTATGACTTAAACTTTCAAAATGTTAAAGTGAAGAGAGAATTAACAAATTGAATGAGAAGAGAGGAATATAAGAAGTATTTATTGGGAAAAACTTTTTAAAATACGGTGAATTTCCAGATATGAAATATAAAAGAATGGGAAAAGTTAAGCATGATAACCAAAGAGAGTACCTTGTGTGAAACAGTAGAAAACTTAGAAAACATTACCATTTATTTTTCTTTTTATAAAAACATGCACTTTACGTAGACAATTCTTCTAAGACATGTCAGTAAAATATGGTATATAATGGCTTTTAATATTTGAGCCATTAAGTGTGATATATTTTCTATTTATCATGTGGCTATGATTTTAAATGTTAGGTCCTGCCAAACTGAAACTTCCTTGTGCTAATTAAGTTATTTGCATAATATGAAAATCTATTGTATTTTCTTTTTTTTTTTTTTTGCTTTTTTGGTATGTGGGTAGCTCCCTGACTGGGACTCGAACCCAGGCCGCAGCGCTGACAATGCCAGCGCCGAAGCCTTAAGCCACTACACCATCAGGGAACTCCTGTAATTTCAAGATACATGTTTTAAGCAATTCTACTACATATAAAAACCGAGCAATGCTAATGACTAAGATTTACTGAGTGCTGACTATGAGCTAGGTACATTCTATGTTCTTTACAAAAATTGTGTTTTGCCAGTAATACAGCCTCGTAAGTCCTTTCATTAATATTTTTCTGTTTTTCACAGATGAGGACACCTAGAGAGTTAAATTAGCAAAGAAGGACTCAATCCAGACAGCATGATGACATGGCAAGGTCCCTCACTGTGCCCGCAATCTTGCTCTCAGTGCCTGCTGTGCCTGCAGATGACTAAATTTCATTCATCTTTGAGTACCCACTATGTGCCATACATGTGTGTTAAGTGCTGAGGACACAGAAACTGAAAAGTCATGACCTCTGCTCTTTAGAAGCAACTTGTCCACTGGGTGAGTGTGTGTGTGTGTGGGGGGGGGGGATACATGGAAACACACTGTCATAACAGAGGGTGATGGCTAATGACAGGGTAATGGGACTGATGCAGCAAGTGCCTGGGCATATTAGAGGGACTCACTCAGTGTGAAAAAGAATAGTAACATAATCACAGTTAAGAGTCAGCAGACAAGAAAGTATAATTAAGTCCTTTAGAAAAGGAAGAAGTACATCAAGTTGACAATGCACTGTAGAATTGTATGCCTGAAACCTATGTAATCCTTGCTAACAGATGTCACCCCAATAAGTCTAACAATAAAAATGAATTAAAAAAAAAAAGAAAAGGAAGAAGAAGGGAAGATTTTACAAGACATGGAAGTTAGTTTGAAATTGACTTCATGATTTGATGGTACATTGTTTATATTTATTTTAATTGGGGAAATAATTTGGTATAAATAAAACATTAATCAGGGTCATCATGTTATCACTTTCTTACTTACTCTCAAAGTTTGCAAATCACACACTATTACAACTTTGTGTCACTTGTCAATGGATAAATATAAAATTAACCAGACTTTTGGCACTTTGTTTTTTCTTTTGCTCTGGCACATGAGTAAAACATCTGATATGAAAAAAAGCAAAAACAAACAAACAGAAACATCTGGTATGTAATCTGGCAATGAGGGAACTAGAAAATTATTGTTTGGTATTATGTATGTCCTGGATTTTATAAAACTATGATTTTGACAGCTTAATTACAAGTTTAAAATGACATATAACTTCAGGAAATGTACTGATTTACTTTAAGTAACCAACAAACTTACACCAAAGGAAAATTCTGTTTTGACCTGGACTACAATATAGTAACTCCAAGAGAGAACAGAGATTTGCTTACCATTCTTTCCCTAGGACGTAGAACAATGCCTAACACATAGCAAGTATTCAATAACTATTTGTTGAATGAAAAACTAATTAGTTGTTAAGCTGCCACCCTGATTAGAATAGTATATCTAATAATGAATGATCCCAATGGGATCATTATTGTAGTAGGAATGAATGGTAGTACTGTCACCCCTTCCCACCAAAGGATATATCCACATTATGATCCCCAGAACCCTAAATGTGAGCTTACTTGGGACAAGGACCTTTGAACTTTACTTTATTTATGATCATGAGATGACATCATCCTGGATTATCCCAGTGAGCCTAAATTAATGATGTGTCCTCATAAGAGACATCTAGGAGGGTACACACACAAAAAGCAGAAGTCCATGTGAAGATAGAGACAGAGGATGGAGTTATGCAGCCATGAGCCAAGGAACACCTAAAGCCATCAGAAGCCAGAAGAAGCAGGGAAGATTCTTCCCTAGAGGAAGTGTAGCCCTACAGATTTCTGGCCTCCAGAACTAGGAGAGATTAAATAGTTGTTTTAAAACATCCAGTTTATGGTCCTTTGTTATGACGCCCTGGGAAATTAATACAGTTCTCAATAGATCATTTGTGGAAGCATCTGCTACATGTAGTTATCTTGCAGCTAATTTAATTGAAAAAGCATTGGGACCCCACACTAACAGTCCCCAGTGTATAAACTGGTAAATGAGAAATGACCATTAGCACTCAGTGGTGACCGTGGTAACAGCAGTTTCAGTAGAGTGATATTGGGGGTGAGGAAGGGTGAAAGTCCAATTACAGTGGGTCAGAGAGGAAAATGAAGGAAATTGAAGATAGTCAAGTACAGACAAACCATTTCAGGGAGTTTTGCTGGAAAGTTTTAAGAAAGATACAATTTGGGGAAATGGAGTCAAGAGAGAGTTTGAAAAAGGAAAAATAATAGCAGTTTGTATGCTGACAGCACGGACCACGGCACTGCTGGAGTAATGTCCTTGATTCACTTTAGGCTGTTTACAAGATTGACACCATCCCTGACTTTAAGGGAGTTTACAATAAAGTCAAAGTGAGAAAATTATTTTCTCAGATTTACTGAGGTATAATTGACAAATAAAGTTGTAGATGTTTAAGGTGTACAATGTGATTATTTTTTTACATACACTCATACATTGTGAAATAATTACCATAATCAAGCACATTAACACATCCAGCATCTCACATAGTTTCCTTTTCTTTCTTTCTTTTTTTTGGGGGGCTGTGGTGTGGTAAAAACACTCAAAATTTACTCTTGTCCAATTTCAAGTATATAGTACAGTATTAACTATAGTTACCATGCTGTACAGTGGGTGCTCAGAATTTATTCATCTTATAAATGAAAATTCGTCTTATAAGTAGTAGTAGTAATTGCAAACATCTCCTCATTTTCTCTATCCTTCACCCACTCTGTAACTCTATGAGTTTGGCTTTTTAAAAGTCCGCATGTAAAAAAAAAAAAAAAGTCCGCATGTAAGTGCGATCAAACAGTATTTGTCTTTCTCCGTTTGGTTTATTGTACTTAGCATAATGTCCTCCAGTTTCATACACGTTGTCACAAATGGCAAGGCTTCCTTAATTTTTATATCTAAGTAATATGAACATAAGGGGAAATTACACAGCCATAAGGAGATTTTCTTTATCCATTCATCCATCAATGGATGCTTAGATTTTTTTCCTTATCTTGGCTATTGTGAATAGTATTGCAATGAACATGGGCTAAGAAACTTTAAATGAATCATTGTAAAGGTGTTGAGTACCAGAAAGGAAAGGTAACAGTGCTATCAGAGTGTATAATAGAAGGGCCGAATACTGTGAAAGGCGATGATTGTGGATATAGTAATCAGTGGGGTTTTCTCTGAAGAACCAGTATCTCAACTGAGTCAGAAAATGATAAAAAGCCTCTAATATCAACAGTCATATATAGAGAAGGTGCAAAATAATTTCAGTTTTGCCTCATATGATCTGACAATACCTTGCATGTATTTCACAGGGTACAATACAGCATTGTTCCTCATTCTTCACTTCACAAGTAATGTCAAGTAGACACAGAATAGCATTATGGAATTTGAGAACTTAAATTAGAAGTCCCATATCTTTCAGCTAAGTCAATCACAAGATTAATTTTTCATCCATTTATGTGCTGTATTTGTAACTTATTGGCAATAAAAACATAATGAATAAAACTAAGCTCAGCTATTCATGACATATTAAGTATTTAGAAAAATCCATAAATTGCCTATAACTTCTAGATGTATGAATCCTCAGTGATACATGAAAATGATTAAAAGAACTGTATATTTTCTCCCATAGTATTGCAACATTAACTATGCATGCAAGCCATTTTCATAAAGTTACATGGGGAACAGAAAAGTCACCTGATGAATTTCTCTCTTTTAAATCCTCCAGGAACTGCTTTCCCAGATTGCAAAAAATGTTGCTGTGTCAAATCACATACAACCGAATCAATTTTCCAGACACTCCTGCAGAATACTAATAAAATGTCTTGATGAGAGAATATTCAGGTAAACTGGCCATTTTTCTTCCCATTTCATTGCACTGCAGCCTGATGCTAGTTGCTAAAATTTTCTGTTTTGTGGGTTGTCTTACATCGTGAGGAAACCTAACACAAGAAAACGGTTGCTCTGTTTAGCTGGGAATGACCAACTTGCTACCTGGTGAAGGCTGACTTTTATTATTGTGATTACGCTGCAATTCTCTCTAGCTTAAAGTACTTGGGTTCCTTTTCAAAATCCTTATTAGTTGTTTTTTATTTTGTTTCACAAATTTTATCCTTTTCTTAAGAAAGTCAATTTTTCTCTTTGCTTTCTGTATTATTGGTCACTTCAGAAAATTAAATACTTGCCAGACAAAATAAAACCTTTGTTTATTCTCTTAATAAAATCTTGAAAATTATGTGAAGACATTGCTTATTACACATGCATTGCTAGTTATGCACAGGTTATGTTTCAGTCATCTCTGACGTTTTCTTAAATATGCACTTTATGTCATTTTCTTTGCTATGTTTCTATGTTTACCACGATTTATTATGCTTATTTCATGTCCCTCATTAAGACCATAAAATTACAATTCCCTTGAACAAAAGTAGAGCTGTCTACTACCTCATCTGTGTAAGAACATAAACTCTAACTGTTGCCCTCTAATTAGAAAGTCTTCCCTACCAGCTGATGGCTATACACTCATTAGAAATTCAACCCTTGTAAAGTGCTTAGACCAGTGCAAGCATAGAGTGAGGGTTCAACAAACATTAGTTATCACTGTCATCATTGCCATCATCATTATCATCATTACCTCACAGCTATGTTATTAGGAAATGCATTTCTATAACTATAAATTTGTGTGCATAAAATTTTCAGTACCTATACAGAAAATTAAAGCCTTGAATTCTGAAGTAAATTCTTTCAACTTATACCTTATTAATAACGAGTCAAATATACCAACTTACTCAGGCACTAGTGGGTCATTTCCTACCAAAAGGTAATGGTGGCAGAGTGCCCAGACCTAGCTCAAAACTACAGAAATATTCCAGAAATTCAAAATAACTGAAGAACAAGAAAGGTCATCTTAGCTAAGGATGTAAGACTCAGGAAAGGTCCCAAATGAATGATTTTTAACATCTGGCTTTCAATATATTAAACCTTCCTGAATTATAATAATTCCATAGTATTTTTTTAAGAAAAGAAAAACTAAAATCATTGACTGGGCTCTAAAATTACAGCCTATATTATAAAATATTTTATAAGTTGTCCCTCACATACCGTCCTTTTCATTTATTTAATACATCTCTTCTTGAGTACCTAGTATGTATTGGGCAGATCCTGCTCTAGACATTAGACATGTAGCAATGAACAAAGCAAAGTATAATACCTACCCTCATGGAGCTAGCAAGAGAGAACAGATTAATGGATAGACAGATATACAAATAAACAAATGGTCCTGTTTAAGCAGATCAGCAGTAATACATCCTATGAAGTGACATATGAACCGCACTTACAGGAAGTAAAGAATTAAGCTCTGCAGATAATGGCGGTAGATGCTAGAGGCAGGGGGACTGTAGTGAGACAATCCTGACATAGGAATGTGTTCAGCATTTCCCAGGAATAGCTAAGTCAACGTCGCTAGAGCAGAATGAAGTGCAGCAGGGAAACATATCAGAAACCTTGTGTGAGCGAATGAGGAGTTTAAAGTTCATGTTGCTAAGTTCTTTGGTCAAATAGTCACATTAAACCATAATCTCAATTTCCCAAAAAGAAGAATTAGAGCTAGTAATTTTCTCTTGAAACAGACGGCCCCCACGGCTGGATTTGGGTTTGGCATTCCCTCTCTGCCGCAGGAAGTACTATAAGGCTAATACTGAACCACATCAGCGTCTGGAAAGCAGAGTCAGTGAGGACTCAGGGAAACTCACCACGGAGCTTCACTCAGCCTGGCACGTGGGGAACGTGAAGGCGAACCAGAAGACAGAAGTATCGTCTTGGTTTTGTCCCTAACATTGCTATACAACCTTGGCAAGTCATTCAACAGCTTCAGGTCTCAATTTTTCACCTGAAAAAAGCATGGCATTGGACTAGATAAATTCTAAATTATTTTCCAACTTTAAAATTATTGTAAGCCTCTTCATTTGTTTTGGCCTGGCAGAATTTCTAGTAAAATATTTCTTAAAAAAATCAGAGAAATATCATTAAACTTCTCTAATTCACCATTTAATATAATTCAGATGGATAACTGAGTTTCTTTATTGACATAATGTTACTTATGGGTCCTATGGGTCTCATACTCATCATGCATAGGATTTGTAATAAAACTTAATTTTGCAAAATATGTATGCAAATAAGTAGTTCCATAATTTTAGTAGTTTTAAAGATTCCTCTCTCAGCTCATCCTCCCTTCAAAATAAATTATTGTGACATTTCTTTGGAGTTGTAAACTATTAAACAAGCATTTATACTCTAGGAGATCTAGGTGTTAATCTGAGCTCTGCCACTTACCAGTTATAGTTATACATCATGTACAAACTACTAAGCCTTTCTGTGTTTCCTTGCATATAAAATAAGGACCTGGAATATAATTGTCACACAAATCCTAGTTGTTATTATTAATATTTATTTGTTTGCTTATTTATTTATATTTGCAACCACTTACTGAATATCTTCACCTGGATAACCTGCTCTTTTTTTTTTTTTTTTTTTTTTTTTTTTTTGCTTTTTGGTAAGTGGGTAGCTCTCTGGCTGGGAATCGAACCCAGGCCACAGCGCTGACAGCGCCAGTGCCAAAGCCTTATGGATAACCTGCTCTTAATTCAGACTCAATATGCTCTGTGTCATCATTTAGAATTAGGCACACCTGCCCTAAAAGAACACTCAGTTTACCAGTGGCTCAGAGAAGCTGAAGTTTATTTCTTGCTTATTTATATAAGTAAACTCTGGAGGTGGGTAGTTTGGGGCTGATATGGTCTTCCTAGTCATTAGAGGAAATTCCTATCACCTGGCTTCCATCCTCAAGGTCACCTCATAGCCCAAATTTGCTATTGGATTTCAGTGTTTCCATATACTAGGTGTAGAGAATGAGGGCAAGACGAAGGGGTACATCTCCAGATGGATCTGCTCCTTGAAGTCTATATAACATTTCCGCTTACATCACATTACCCACAACTTAGTCACGTGGCACAACCAATTGTAAAGGAAGCTGGAACTATCTCTGAGCTGAGTACATTATGGGCCTGAATAAAATGAAGATTCTAACACTTAAAAAAAAAGGAAAAATATATATTGTACAGGCAGATACTTTGCCACAGAAACAAACTGAAGTCATTTTTATCTCATTTAAACATATTCCTCCTCTAGGTTTTCTATTTTGAATGAAGCATCACCATCCTCCAGCAATAAGAGGCTAGAAATATTGGCATTATTTATAATTCCAGTCTCCTGACATGCACATAAAACCAATTGCCAAACGTAGCATTTACCATCCCTCCTGTCCATTTCCGCCAGTATTAGTCACTCACCTAGACGACAGAATGGTCTTGCACATGCTCTCCATACTTTTGTCTCTTCTATCTCCAGTCTCTTGTAGACACTACCACCAGGTTACTATTTAGAAGCAGAGCTCTAATCATGTCACTTCCCTTTGCTAAGCCTTTAGAAATTTACAACACCTGAAGAAAAGTTCCAAATCCTTTGTCTGTCATAAAGTTCCTTGTGATCTAACCAATTCTATTGCCCTGGTATTAAAGTTACCTGATATTCCAGTTAAACTGTTGTTGTTCATAATCTTTACCCATGTTGCTCGTCCTCCCTCTCTACCAATCTGTTTAGTTTGTGCAAAGCCACAGGTGGATGCTGGGATAAGGACATGGGAGTAGATGGTTTATTTGGAAATTGATTGCAAAAAAAATACAAGTAAATAACAGGGAAAGGAGAAAAGAAAGAAAATGCAATAGTGACTGTATAGTGAGCAGGTTACAACTGGAAGCCCCTGGAGGACAATCCTGTTAGGGACCTGCTGGTAGACTGGATGTCACACCACCAAATGGTACTCCTGCAGGAGACTGAAGAGGCCAGAGTTCATCCATTGATTCTGTATCATTTCCCACTGAAATGTATCACCTCCCAACTGAGGGCAAGTTCCTCAGGTGCCAAAGAAAGCCCTGAGGCAGAGAAGCTAAAGATGCTGGTATCTGAGGTGGGAAACAATCAGCATGCCAGGACCTGTCCATAACTACAGTTGTTCTCAGGTGGGGAAAGCCCCGGGAAGTCTGCTGCTAGGACCAAACCCCATCTGTACTAATTTCAAGGACCTTGCATGGCAACTCTTTCATGAAACTTTCTCTGATCTCCCAAATGTGAACTATTTTATCACTACTTCATTTCTCTCCATTAGACCAATTTTTTATTCTTATGGAGATATACTATCAGACCATATGGTTCTTGAAAATAAGCTTTGTATCCAATTTTGTAAGTATATATTTTTTACCTCACAGTATCATGAACAAGGAGAAAACAATCAAGCACTATGGACATTTAAAGGCCACAGAAATCCTTCTGGTTATAAATTATAAAGATGTGGCACAGTGTAAAAGAAATAAGTACATGTACATAGGAACACTGTGCATTTCTTACAATCTTAGAACCTCCACTTCTGGGATTCATTTCAAGTGAAATATTATAGTGAGTTTAAATATCACTAGTGCTTGGTTTAAATAGTTCGTGAAAGTTAGGCTGAACTCTCAATTCGTTAATAATAGGTTAAGAAGAGTACTTACTTCACTTTTTAAAGTAATAACTCATATATTAAAAGGTAATTCCTCACTGTATCACTCTACAAAGTGAAGTTCAGTAACCAGTACAATATTAGACTTTTCCTTCAGGGGTTCAGTTACTGGAGAACCAAAATAACCTCATCCAAAAATGTAATATTTATGAGCCAATTCCAAGGCAAGACTCCATATAGACTCAGGAGTGTATTAGGTTATACGATGAAAATTCACTCATTGCAAGTTCTTATTCATTCTAGTTAATTTAAGAATTGGATGTTTCACGTGCTATTTTAATGACCGCATTTATTTTTACTGTTAATAAACATACACATTCCCTTAATTCAATATAAGTACCTGTAAGTAGATTCTAATCAACAACTCCTGCTAGCACTATCAGTGCATTTTAAAGATGAGAGCATTGCTACAAATCAACTATATTGCCAATGTTTACTTGCAAAAGATTTATGATTTTTTAAATGATTCATTTTCAATAACAAGTAGATCCTAATAAAAATACAGAAGTATATAATTAACATCAGGAAAATAAAATTCTGCACCAATATGCCTAATCTGAAAAACCAATGATAGGCATTCTTTTCATTTTAAAATACAGCAGGCAAACTTTGATTTAATTTACTTACTACTTAAAGTATAAAAATGAAAACAATTCTCTTAAATACTAGATAGAATTTTCTTCTAATTTTGAAAGAGTGTTAAATAGCCATGAACTGAACATTATTAATCAGCAATCATATATTTTTATGTTAATAGCATTACTTTCATATAGAAGAGTATAATGCATCTGAGTATACCCTGAAGACAGCACAATCTGGTCTAAAAGGATCAGCTATTATAATACTCTTAACTATTTTGGTATTTATTTCTATCTGTATTTTAACCCATTAAAAACTAAGTTGAGTCAGTTTGCAAAATGGCTATTTGATGTTTTCTACTAAATCACATTGGAGATTATGTACTAAGCTGCTTCACATGATATTATTATTTTATTAACATTTTCATTAAATCACCAGTTTAAAAGTCTACCCATCGCTATGTAAAAATTACCACAAGGCTACAAATAAGAGAACAAAATTATCTTTTCCAAAATTGTATAGGACATTTACACTATACTATTAACCATTTCCACCTATACAGAGAACATTACACAGTCTGCCAAAATGAACTAATTCAGCCATTTAGTATTTTAATTATTCTCAAACTAGGACTGAATAATTAAATCAAATTTTAAAAAGCTACAAGAAATCGGGCTTAACTGAGCACTTGCAGCTTTACTATTTAACATGGGTGAAATCAAAGGAATGTCAGCCATCCTTCTAGGCATGTGTTCTAGACCTACACAGAGTAAGAAGAAGAAATCATCCACCACAGGGCAACTTTTCCAAAAGTTGCAGCCAAACTAGATGACAGGGCAACTTGGGATGTGTTGTGGGTATGGAAGGGTATACATGTGTTAACATTTGAAGCTGAATGTCCTTGGTGGGAGGTGGGGGTGGAGATTGAAAGGTTGCACAACAGAGGCAGAAGAAAAAGTCAGCCGAGGTTTCCAGAGGGATAGAATAGGTTGTCCAAAATAAGAATTCCTTTTGGGGAGTTCCCTGATGGTATAGTGGCTTAAGGCTTCGGTGCTGGCGCTGTCAGTGCTGCGACCTGGTTCAATTCCCAGTCAGGGAGCTACCCACATACCAAAGAGCCAAAAAAAAAAAAAAAGAATTCCTTTTGGGACCAAGGTTGGTAAGGAAGAAAGAAAAAGAAAAGGGAGGGGAAAGGAGAGTTCAAATAAATGATGGATGTCGATATTAAAGTTGGTCCTCATATGTAACATTATAATGTGTTTTATTACAGCAGAGATTCCAAAATGTCTCCTCTTCTGAAAGAATTCCAGTCGTTCCCTTAGTGAAGACAGGTTCAGTGCATTACAGCTTACACAATGCTAGGGAGAATTATTTCCTAAATATGATGACTTGACTACAAATAACAATATGAAGTGTGCCTACTATTGTTGGCCAACTATTTGTAGAACTGTTAAATTCCTAACAAAGATTTAACTGGCAATGAACTAAGTAAGAATAATGTTGTACTTTTTTACTTTCCCAAATATCCCTTATAAATCAGAAGACTTGAATTAAATGGTCCCCAAAGATAATTTCAACCAGAAGATTCTATGATCTCAAATAGATAAATGGCTAATTCTAACATGCTGCAGTTGGCCCATCCCCAGTTCAGACCTCTCCAGTTGGAATGAGGACAGTAGAATAGATTCCTTATGGCAGGTCTGTGTTAAAAATTCTCAATTTCTACCTTTAGTTTTAAAAGAATGCTTATGCAATGAATTAACAATACTATTTGCTTATTATGGAACCAAATGAATATCTAAGTAAGCATCTTAGTTATTTCTTTATTCTACATGTGAAGAAAGAATGGTCAATTTCTGTTTAGCACAGAGTACATTAGCCTAAAAGACACACAAATTCAGTGATTCAAACTATAATTACAGGAAAATATATATTAGTATCTTAAGAGCCGTCATTTCCAGTTTGCATACAGTTAAGAGACTACATCACATTTTAGCTGACAGAAAAAAAAATTAGCTGTCAAAATTGCTAACTCCTGATTTATAACAGAATTAAATAAACACTAACTAGAGAAGCTAGTATAATTTCTAAAATCCATCATATCTCAAATGTGCCATTTTTCTCAAGGACTGTTATATGCCACCATACAATACATTTTTTAACAGCCTAAAATATTTTTTTAGGAACTCTAAGCTCTGGGTTTTATTATGATGGACAAGTCTTCAAGGAGGATTCCAAACAGAACTAATATAGCACTCAATTTCAACTTAAATACAGGTCAGATTCAGTCAAAAACTCCCATCTTCTTTTGGTACTAAAACCCATATGAAGTTCAGACTTTCAGGTTTTCTTTTTTTTTTTTTAAATTCATTTTTATTGTCAGACTTATTGGGGTGACATCTGTTAGCAAGGATTACATAGGTTTCAGGCATACAATTCTACAGTGCATTGTCAGCTTGATGTATAATAAGTTCACCACCTGATGTGACATCTCTTTCCATCAACTTATATTTAGCTTCCCCCCTCCTCTCCCACCCCCTCCCCTTTTCAGGTTTTCTATAGAAAACATTTTGTCCAACATATCATATTAAAATGGACACTTTTTTGTTATTAAAATGAATACATTTACAAACAAAGTGCTCTCTCAGGTAGCCATCTCCCCTGTGTAAGCCAATGAAAAAGTAATTGATATCAAGATATATACTATATAAATACTGGTAATAGGATGTGCAGCATCTGGATGCATTTAAATTTTGGAATAGGTGATCAGGTGGGTAGTGACAGCATGTTCCTATTATTTTCTGTCTAGCTAATGGTTGGTGAGAAATAAGTTAATAAGCCTATTTAATTTCCTTTAAAAACATTTCATGTTCTATTGCATCCAATCTTAAGGAAATTCTCAACCTATTTATCTTTTTAGAGCTCTAGACATGCAGACATTTATTTTTATATTGAATTAATATAGAACATTTTCTTCAAAATAATTTGCCACAATAGAAAATACAAACTATTAACAATGGAAACTAAAACAGGGATGTCAGAGGAGGACGAAGAAGAAGAAAAAAAAACCAATCTAGAACTTAGGAATAAAAGGAAACCCTAAGTACAAGTTGATAGTTAGATGAGAGAGAGAGAGAAGGAGATTGAGATTGAGATATAGAGTTCAGGTTGCTGAAAGTCTTTGAAGCTAAACTAACAAGCGAGTATGACACTCTTAAGGGATGAACGCAGTACCTTGCCCTGGAAAAGCCAAACTACCAGGACCCAAATCTATGGAAATGGGCCTCATCTTCCTCATGTCCAGCTAAAAAGCCACATGCAGGCTGACTCCCACTAAGTCCCAGTGCACTTCAAGAAGCTAGTGCAGGAGAGCCTAGGATTGCTAAATTAGCCTTGATGCCATCCCCAGGACTGAGTTTGTATCCTGTTTGTCATAGGGTGGGTACACAATCACTACCTATTGAAACAAGAAGGAAGAAAGGGAGAGAGGGAGAAAAGGATGGAAAAAGGAAGGAAAAGAAAGATGCATTTATAACACGATGCTTCTTACAACATTTAAGTATATATATTTTTAAAGGAAGCCAGATCCTGACTCCATTTCTTTTTTTTTGGGCGGGGGGGGAGGGTACAGTGGCTAGTTCCCTGGCTGGAAATTGAACCCAGTCCGCAGTGTTGAGAGTGCTGAAGCATAGCTTACTACAACACCAGGGAACCCCCTAAGTATATATTTATGACTCAATTTTCCATGTAAAAGAAAAAATTCTTTTTCATATGCTTGAAAATAAAATGTTATTTTTACAACATTCTTGTAGTACAAACATATAAAACATGTTAATAAATTATATGACAACACACTACTATTTATGAAAGCATTCTTTGTGCTAATATATATAATTAAAGTGTATAAACATTTAGCTTAAAATAACTTATTCTTTTGGGTAAGTTATCAATTTATACCAGGAGATAAAACAGCAGAATGTGTAGATAGGCTTGGTTTAATTCTATATCAACAGTACTTTGGTATAAAAGCTAAAAGATACAGGAAAACAAAAAGGTAAACCTTAACAATCTGAAGATCTCAACACTTCTAATGAGAGAAAAGCAAGCAAGCAAGCAACAGGTAGCAACGATGGGATGCCAGCTGGACTTTGAGTATTTTAATCATGTAATTAAGCTATCTTATTACTTTCCTATGAATACCAGGAAAGGAAAGACGACGTGCCTTACACCTGTTACTGAAACTTCAATTTGTACTTTCTTCCCTGTGTCACCAGCTTATCAGTTTAATCGCCACAATTATGTGCTCTTTGGACACTGTTCTAGTTTCCTACATGGATTGTTGTTACACAGTTCACCAGACAGTTTCCTTCTGAATGTAAATCTCCACTTGCATGTCAGGGCTTTGGTTCAGCAAGCCCCACTCTCCTCTGAGTCCAGGAAATTTTACAAACTCAGTAGTGTCAATATTTGGATGAGTTCCAAGTGAAAATCAGGGGAGAGGCTGATTTACTAAGTGGCCCTTTTCTCAGAAAATCTGAACTGTATTAACACCTCCCCATGGTGTCATGGTCACACAATGGGCCAAGATTGTCTTTTAAATAAGCACTAAATATCCATGCATTGAGTAACAGGCAAATATTTGGGGAACGTTAGAAGTTCATATTTAACTACAAAATTCAAAAGATGTTAAGTTGATAAAAATGAAAACTGGCAGTGGTAAGATTTCTAACATTTCACAAAATCTAAGATGCACTCAATATTTCAGTTATTTGCATCATAATCTGATATAAAATTTTTCATCCTATGATCTGTAAACTCTAATAATATTCCCTCCTGTGTTTTTGTTTTGGTGACAATTGTAAAAAACTAAGAATTCATTGATTCATTCAACAAATGTTTATTACATACATACTAAGTGCCAAGCAGTATTTTAGGTACTAAGGAAAAACCAAGCTCCTGGCTTCATGGAACTTACACTCCCATGTAGAGACAGACAACAAACAATGTATTTGTACATTTACAAGAGCAGAAGATAGGCCAAGTTGAGCAGTTCTTATAGGATGCTAAGGGCAGGCTTCTCTGACGAAGTGACATCTTAGCAGAGGCCAGAAGAATGCGGAGTGCAAATCAGGTGTTCATGTGGGCAAACAGGATTCTGAGCAAAGGGAAAAGCAGTTCAAGGGCTCTGAGAAGCATTATGTGTGCACGCTGAGGAGAGGTGTAGCTGAAACGGACTGCACAGAGGACACTGGCGGGGCCATGGAGAGAACTATGAGGGTTTTAGTTCTCATGCTGAGACAGGAGCCTGTGGAGAAGAGGAAAGATACAGTAATCTTCCTGGGGTTTTGCTTTTAAAACACCACTCTGACTGCTGTACAGAGTATATACTGTACTGTATAATCCAGGAGGCCAGAGTGAAACTTCTGAGACCAAATAGGAGGCTACTACGAACACTGGGCAAGAAGCAACCACACCTTGGACCTAGGAGGTAGCAATGAAGGTGGGGAGAAGTTTTCAGATTCTAGATCTATTTTGAAGCCAGCAGGATTTTCAGGCTGTTTGGATTTAAGATGTGAGAAAAGGAGAAAGGTAAAGAATGACTAAGGTGTGGGGCTTCAACAACATGAAAAGTAGAATTACCTCTCTGGGGCGATGGGGAATACAGGACAAGAAGGTTTGGAGCAGGTCAGGGATCAAGGATCCATTGTGGATGTTAACTACATTAAAGTGCTAGCAGTGAGAAGCCATTTAAAAATCTCGGTGGAGATGTCTATCTGGCAGTCAGATTCACAAGTCTGTAGTTTGGAGGAGCAGTCTAGGATATAGATACAAATAGGGGTTGTCAATGAGTGGATAGTATTGAAAACCAAGAGATTAGAAGAGATCCCTTAGGGAGAGAGTATGGACAGTAGAAGAAAAGCTCATTAATGTCATCTGCATGACCTCCTTATCATTCCCTCTGACCAAATACTGACAAGTCACTGCAGGTTTTACCTTTGTGTCTGCAGTTTACAATCAATTTGCATGAACTAGCATTATTTTCAAGGAACAAACAAAGGCTGACTGAGGCAGACAAAGGTGCAGCAGTCACACCAAGCCCAAAGGCTGCCTCTGCCTATTGTATAAAGGTTTCATAGGCCCATTACCAGGGAAAAAAAGCAGTAAAAGACTTTTTCATCACACAGAGCATGGTACTTCTGCCATACTGAACTCTGAAGATCCTGTTTTGTTTAAGTCTATTCATATCGATTTCTCAAGGGGCAACTGCATTCATTAGAACATCATTATCTGTGACTAGAAACTTGTGTTGTTAATTTGAATTTCATTGCTTGGTAGTTCCAAATTTTATTTATCTTAAAATAATTTTAGGAGCCCAAAGCATAAGGACTCTATGCCCGAATATATGTTTGTATATTTTCCAATAATATTACAAGAGAAAAATTATACCAATAATAAGGGTCCACAGAAGTCCTTTAAACAGAATCCATAAAATATTCAAATATAGAAAGCACCAGTAACAAATAGATAAATTTCATTCATGAAACTATAATAAACCTGGGCATGGTTCAAATACAGAGGAAAAATGTTTTCTAAACATATAAACATTAATATTACAAGGCAATAGATTTAACACATAATATGTATATCATATAAAATATATAAATGCATATAACTTGCTATTTATGTGCATAAACAGGGAAGTACATATACATATAAAGGGAGACAGAAAAACACAGTGGTTAAGAACACAGGTTCTAAAGTTGGATTGTTTAGGTTTCAACACCAGCGAAATCGTTTAACAGCTTTAGTTTCCTCACTTATAAAATCAGTATAGTAATAGTATATTTGTCATAAGTTTTCTGAGAGCAATAAAGACTCATGTGCCCAGCACACAGTAAGCACTCAAGAAATAGAAATTATTAATATTACTCTTACTATTACACATTGATAGGTGTATATGCTGCTGTGTTTTTTCTAATTTACCCAATATCTCTCTTTATTATTTTTCCTTCTTCCTGAATAGTTTGCCTTCCTTACCTATAAACTCACTCAAGATTAGTCTAGTAAAGTTGAATTGATGTGCATCCATTAAGGTCTACTGGATTTCTTGGTTTTATTTCTTATCTTTTAGAACTTATGATAGTATAGCCTATTGTAAAAACTTAAAAGATTATTTTCTGATAAAAGGTATATAGCATAGAGGATATTCTCAGTCTACAAAGTGGTTAAAAAGTATGTTCACAGGAGCCAGGCTGACTGAGTTTCTATCTGGTCTCTGCCAATTACTCAGTTCTTGGATCTTGGTCCTACTACTTAACTCCTCTGTGCATGGGTTCTTCAATTTACAAAATGGGATGATAATTAGTATCCTTATTTTTGTGAACTAAAATAGTTAATATATGTAAATTTTATTTACTCATATGTATACGATTATATTAGGGTACATATTTTGATTTTACATTATAAACATGACTTTGGTTAAGGTCCAAAACAATTCTTTACAACTCTGAAAAGATTTATGAATTTTAGCATTTATTATGCAGCCACATCTTAGTGTATATGCAACATTTAAAATTCACAAGGAGCAAACTGAAGATAGCTTAAGGTATGCTGATGTTCATTATATATATTTTTTGAATGGTTAATGTTTACATAGTGAGGAAAACATATTAGTACCATGTTATAGCCAATACAACCACTAATGTCAGATAATTATAATAATAATTATTTTTTGAAAACTTACCACATTCGAAGTGCTTTATATACATTAGCCCACTTAGTCTTAATTGAGGATTTACTCCCCCAATTTAGGAAGATAAAGAAAAAAATTATCTAAAATTTTAATTTATACCTGAAACACTAAAAGGCTAGATAATGTCTAAGTAAATGATTGGTGACAATAAAGCATGCTCACACACACAGAAGAAACACACAGAATCTCCATTATAAGTCTGTCCTTTGAGAAGAGAAGACATGCACCTGCCAGACAATGCACTACAATAAGAATACTAAAAATGGAGAGAGAGAGAGAGAGAGAGAAAGAGAGAGAGAGAGCGAGCACACCAGAGGGGGCAAACTAAGATAAAAGCACATTCTTGGATACAAAAAAAAAAAAAGCAGAGTGGTTATAAAGACCAAGCAGATAGAATGACTCAGCCTTCCAGACCAGTAAATGTTTGCCAAGACACTTTTAATGTTAATGTTTACCTAGAAAGTAAATGTTTCTAAATACAATCTTAAGTCACAACCACATGTGATTTGTTGTTGAAGACTAAATAATTGCTGTTTCACTTTATTGAGATAATTTGGGGTACTAAAGCAAGTTAACTGGTTCCTACCCTGAGTGGTAACAAGACTATGACTACACATGTGGATAATGTCAACAACCTGCAGGGCCTGAGTCTCTGCCATTGGTTCCCAGTTTCGCAGGAGTTCCAGACGAAGATGCTTCTGTGGTCTCGGTTAATTAAAATCTGGGGTCACTGTTTTGCCAAGTGGTGTACTACACATCCCACTTAGGATCTCTGAGTTCTCCTTCATTGGACTTTTCATACTTCCAGTGAGTTCAAGTTACTTAGGGAAGACTACCAACTATTAATAAACCATGATACCATACCTCTCGGAGGCACAGATATATAGGTTCTTTGAAAATAGAATTTATTTCTCAGATGAGAAGACTGAGAAATCAAGCAAACTGTCCAAAGTTTACAGAGCTGGCAATTGTAAAATAAGTAGGTCCTTTTGAGAGCTTTGTTTTAGCTCTAACTCCTGTATTTCCACCTCCCATTATTACTGGCATAAATATTAGCCTAGAGACTCTGGAATTCAATCCTTTTATTTGAGATCCACAACTACTCCTAGTGGCTGAGAATGGCTTGAATCTCAAACTCTTCTGTGGCTTCTATATCACTGATAAAAGAAATCAGTCTTTTGAGGGGAGGGGGATGAAAAGTATAAAGAACTGTTTCCATTAGGACCAAGGAACTGAAAGGTTTTCTAAGGCTGCCTTGGAACCAGGACAACATTGAGACAAAAAACTGGCTCCAGAAGGAACTGGAAAGAATTGGAACTCCCAGAGGACCAGGGGTCACAGCTGAGACAGAGGTCCTCACAGTGGTATGTTTGAGTAAGGCCTAGATAGGACCTGTGTCATCCTTCTCAGGGCTAAAGAGAAAATAAAGAGGCAGAGAAATGCAATTTTGGAAGCTGCATGCAATTTGAGCTTAAAAGAAAGTTAGAAATTCCTCATAGAAAGTAAACCTTTTCTTTGTTTTGGGAAAAAATACTTTAATGAGACTTTTGATTATGCTAAGGTAGGATTCTGGGGGCACTTCTGTAAAATAGAGCTTAAACATATAATAAAATAACAGAAGATTCCAACTTCACTTGGCTTTATAGGGGTGGGATCTGAGGCTTTTGGAGCTGAGAGAAAGCAGAGCTGCCAACTTGCACAAACTCCAGGGGATGCCACTCTGTCACACTCTCTGTGAGTTGTACATCCCACATCCTCCACAGCCATACAGAGAGGCTCTGGTACAAATGGGCTTGGACTCAGATGATGAAAAAAGCTGGTCTTAGAGGCCAACAAGAGAAGTAGCCTCCAGTGTGGGAAGCCTGGCAGCAGAAATGGATACCAAAACTTACTGACTCTGATACTGATTTTTGGTGACAGATAATGATAATGTCTCTTAGAGAGTTGGTATCTTAGTGATACTGAATTTCAAGTGTTCACTAAGTAATTTCCATCCTTTAATTTCAGACCTTCAGGAAAGGTCTAACAAGCTCAATAGCATTATGGAGGTAATGCTGTGGGGAATGATGAAGAAGGAGCCACGTTTAAATTTGGAGATAATGAGAACTAGAGAGCTGCAGTTGCAGGTAGACAGGTTAAAAGGGACTTTGATTGAAAGGGACATCAATTGGGAACAGAAATTCAGAGAGAGGACATGTAGGTAAATAATTACTCCCTAACCCTTATCCCTGATGAATCATCTAGAATGTAATGAACTTCTTATTGTTAGGAATTTGAGTCTTTGTTTCATCACACTTAAGGGAAATAAATTACCACTGAGTATTTGGGAATCTTGGTTCATATTGAGTTCTAGAAATATAGTATCTTTCTCTCAAATAAGGCTCCTGGCGAATCCCCAAGGGAAGAATGCCAGCTATGCCATCATCTGTAAACACTTCCAGATCAATACAGGCAAAGTCCTGGCTACCTCATACTGAGCTACCTCATGCCCAGTAAGACTTTCCTGGAACAGATCTGTGAGGTTGTCCTCATGTCAGCCAAAGTCTCAAACACTGGGGACAATCCAACTATCTTGTCAGGGATGTCCATTCTAGAAGCTAGTAGAATCATCTGCTTATTTTCAACTCCACCAGAAGATATTGAGATAAGCATGAGAGTGCAAGTAATTTATTTAGATAAACTACTGGTGGTGATGCTAGAGAGCATGGGTAGAAAAATGGAAAATCAGAAAGGAAAGGGAAAGAGATATAATTAAATATTTACTGTTTAGTAGGTTACATTTATAGACAACTGAAGCTCAATTCTGCTAAGGAACTTAGAATACTGTATATAATAAACCTCATATTTATCCCAAATGAGAGGTAGAGTGCTAGAGCCTAGCTACTCACAGTGTGGTTCAAGGGTTAGCATCATCTAGAAGCTATGCAAATTATCAACTTCATCTCTGAGCTAATAATGTTTAAACAATTCTACAATACTCTTAAGCACATTAAAGTTTAAGGGAAACTGAGTATTTATCCACCAACTCTTGTCAGTCATTGATTGAAGGTACCTGGATACTACTCTCAACATTTCTGGTGTGCTCCCTCTCTCCCTCCAAGGTGAGCTGGCTTCAGGAGCCATAAAAAGCCCTCAGGAAATCAGTGGTAGGTACTTGCAATTGGGCATCTTGGTGTCTTCCTACCATAGGAATAGTGAATGCCTTTGAGATATGATCAGGGCTACAGCTCTGCTACACCTCCAGGTCTCTCCTCTCTTAATAAGTTGGCAGATCTGATCCAGCTCAGCAGTTGAAGTCTCCATCTCACATATGCATTTAGTTCTTGAATATTTTGAGAATAAAGCCTTCCCCAATCCAAGCAGTATGGAAGAATAATAGCCTCAAGTTATTAGAATCTGAGCAAGAGCAGCTCAGGCATCCCACCAACCCTGGGCAGAGGGATCACATGAGGAGGGAACTTATACCAGCTTGAGGAAATAAGGACTCTACTTTGTGGAACAGCTGACCTATAGTGACATCCTTTTTTCCTACTGGTGTGGAATACAAGGCAGCATGATAGCGGTTATGATCTGGCTCTGGAGTCGGATAGACCTGAATTTGAACCTCCTCTTGAATAGGTACTTGACTTGAACAACTTTAGGTAAGCTACCTAAACTCCCTGGTCCTCCACTGCCTTGTCTATAAAATGGGGATGATAACAAAGGTAGGGGTTTTGTGGGGATAAATTGAAATTCTAAATATAAGGTGACGAGCACAGTGCTTAACACTTATAAGGATATTGAACATTGAGAAGTACACATGCCAGGGCACCATCATAGAGGTCAGAGACAAATGCATGGTCATGGCGAAGTGAAGAGTTCCTATTGCTGGGAGATAACAGTTATGCTCTACAAGCACTTACTGAGGTCCTGACCTTTCCCTGGCATGGCACTGGGCCTAGGGAAAACTAAAGAAACAAACAAAACCTAGAAGGCTAGAGCAAGCCCTGACAAAGACAGCATGAGGACTATTCGATGGACAATATAGGTAATAATGTCAAAAAAGCTATGCAAAGTGTCAGGTGCACAATGGACTGATCGAGGGGAACACTTCATAAATTATATATGTGCCTAACCACAATGTTGTACACCTGAAAATAATACAAATTAATGATGAATGTCAACTATTGCTTAAAATATATGTGTAGTCATGGGATGGAGAATAGCACAGGGAATACAGTCAATGGTATTTTAACAGCTATGAAGACATCAAATGGAAAATAGACCTGTTGTGGTTATCACAATATAAGGACTGTAAGTGTCTAAGCATTATGTTCTTTTGTACACATGGAACTAATAAAAATAATAATCATGGGGATGCAATGCACAGCATAGGGAATATAATCAATATTGTAATAACTATGTATGATGCCAAATCAGTGCTAGATTTATCATAGTAATTACTTCATAAGGTATATAAATGTTGAATCACTGTTGCACACCAGAAACTAATATAACAGTGTATGTCAAATATAACTAAAAATAAATTTTTAAAAATAGAAGCATTACAATGCAAAAAAAATTCTATCTGAAGGGACAAAAAATTCATGTCATGTACCAGCAAGACTAAGCTCTAGGAATGCATGACATGAGTAGGAATTACAACATGAATTAAGGCTCAGGATGTACTGGTTTGGCCAAAATATAGAAGTAGGGGAGTTCCCTGGTGGTGTAAGGCTTAAGGCTTCGGTGCTGGTGTTGTCAGTGCTGCGGCCTGGGTTCAATCCCCAGTCAGGGAGCTACCCACATACCAAAAAGCAAAAAAAAAAAAAAAAAAAAAAAAAAAAAAAAAAAAAAAAAAAAAAAAAAAAAAAAAAAAAAAAAAAAAAAAAAAAAAATATAGAAGTAGTATAGGCAGGATGACATTGACTGAACTGAGGCCTAAGTCTGAGGCACATACTACAAACAGCCCTAAGACAAATGTATTGCTAGGACTAGAATCTATAGCAGATAAAGACTGTTTCTCCAGAGGTAAACCTTACTTGATCTGAAGTAGCCAGTGCCTATAAAACAAGTCCACAAAAGAGATTAAGACCTTATTAAATGAAGCGCTTTCTATATGGCTAATGTGCCTATAATAGGGTTTGCCTATTTGGCTTCCTTAGGGGTCTTTCCACATCCTACATCCTTCTGACACAGGGATTGAGGTTCTGGAGAGGTCTATTTTCCATTTGATGCCTTCATAGCTGTTACAATATCATTGACTATATTCCCTGTGCTGTACTCTACATCCCATGACAACATATATATTTTAAGTAATAGTTGACATTCAAAATTATTTTATATATATTACATATAGAGAAGTATATGTATATATTTACATAAACATATATATATTACATATAGAGATGTAAGTGTATATATTTACAATATATAAACATATATATTACATATAGAGATGTATGTGTATATATTTACAATATATAAACATATATATTACATATAGAGATGTATGTGTATATATTTACAATATATAAACATATATATATTACATATAGAGATGTATGTGTATATATTTACAATATATAAACATATATATTACATATAGAGATGTATGTGTATATATTTACAATATATAAACATATATATATTACACATAGAGATGTATGTGTATATATTTACAATATATAAACATATATATATTTTGTATGTGTGTGTTTGTGTGTGTACGTGTGTGTGTAAATGGAAACATATCAGGGGGTGATTAAGGATGGCCTATCTAGATGAAAGTCTGGGTAAGCAAAATACTACCAATAGAAATTTAAATAAGTGGAGAAAACCTTAATTATGAGAATTTTTTGAGGGAGGAATTGGTGGGAGTGGAAAAATCATACTCCCCGGGGCAAGCTTAAGTAATCACAGAGGGCCCCGCACACTGCAACCCAAGGAGGGTGGGTGTAGTTTATTACAGAACTTCCATTCTGTTAACAGAATATGCAAATCTGGTATCAGAGATAAAACTCCTGGGTCAATAAAGAAGGTATCTTTGTTACTTCTGTATCCTTCCCACATGTGAGACTGAGGAATATCTCCAAATAAATGTTGAACATTAACAATTACAAAAGATCAAAAACAACAGCAAAAGAAGAATAACAAATATTGACTGAAGTCTAGACATAAGGTATGCACATTAGTATACACATATTTTACAGGTATATTAACTTTCATTCAACAATCCTATAAAGAAGTTAGTTTTACTATCTCCATTTCATAAATGAAAATTTGAAGCATAGATAAATTAAATGACATAAAAGTCACATAGCCAGTGAATGGGAGAGGTGGGATTTGAACCTACACAGTCTGGTTTCAAAGCCTGCTCTTTTCACCACCATAACATATAGTTAAATAATACTAGTTTGTAGAAGCACCACACATCTAGCCTGAATGGGATACCCATATGCCTCAGCCTAGCCTTGACTTACTTAGAATCACACATAGAAATGTGAATTAAGAGCAAATACTTTCTTTCTGTCAAAAACAAAAATTATTCTCTGACATGCCTAAATGAAAAAGCTCATAAAGCTTAATTATTGTGAATCATGTTTTGTCTAAATAAAGGCAAGTTTTAAAATGCATTATCAGAATATAAAATCCAGCTAAAACATTGGCAGTTTCAGTAAATGTAGTCACCTGATAACTCCCCGATGAAATCTCCAAAACATTACAAATTTGCTTCATTTTGAAAGCATCCTTGACAACAATTCCCACAGGAATTCGATCTTACTGAGAATGGCTTTTTAGTCTATTAAAATGACACATCGAAACCTAATCTTGAACAATATGACAAAGTTGTCGACTGCTGGGAATCAATGTTAGCAGTCAGAACTCACTGACAAGCTGTAATCAAAGACAGCTCATTTCAAAAAAAGGGCATAAAGCCTCCTAGGAAGCCAGAAAAGAGTCATCATCAGCTGTAGGGGTGACACAAACTAAAAATGGCTTCCAAAGGGATGAGGGTGGAAGGGAATGGCTGATTACACCTGCCAAACAAATGAGAATAGATGCACAAATGAAAACACTAAGAGAAAACAAGGATGGAGCCAAAAAGAGCAGGGCAAGAAAAAATTTAAATGAAACTTAAATCTGCATTCAATAGTGCAGTACTTTTTTATCATGGTTTTTTTTTTTTTTTCACTGACACCAAATATAGTATCACTAGATTCTGATTAAAGGTGAAAAATGTGGTGCCTAAAAAAATGTCCATAGGACATTAGGCTTTGTAGAACTATCTGCAAGGCTGCATTATCATTTCTCATCACAAAAGAATCCACATTTGAATTCAACAGCTTCATATAAAAACTCATTTTGGAAAAAAGACTCTTTATTAAGGGCTGAGGAACACAAAACTAAAGAAGGCTGAAGCCCTCCCTGCAAGAAAACAAAAAGTAATTTAGAGGTAAAATCATTGGAAACCTCTCTTTGCTTCTAAAAGGTCAATGATTAATATGAGATACTCTCAAGCATTTACTAAGTAACCACTAAGATGATGGCAAAGCTCTCGGAGGTGATAAGTTTAAGGAAATTAGTCAGTTAACAAATAACTGACTATATATTTATTATCTACAAGGCAAAGGGCTAGCAAGAATAGGCATATAAGAAACCAAAGACTGAAACTAACATAATGTCAATTATGTTTGAATAAAAGGTTTTAAAAAGGAAGAAAGACAAAGACAATGTCTTCCTATCCTTGAGGAATGTAGCATCTATTTAGTTGGAAAGATAGGGCAAGATAGCTAACCACACAATGGTAAGGGGGGAAAACTGCAGGAATTCAAAGGAAAAGAAAAAAACAGAACTGTATGATACAGTTTCAGTAGATAAAGAGTTTACAAGGCGATACTATCTAGTAGTATTGTCCTGGCTCTAAAAATCGTTTACCACACTAACATTCTTTCTACTGAGTTACCTTAATACTCCATGTCGGCTTACTAACAACATAAAACCAGAATACCTCTAAACCAAGACTCTTTCCATTTGTAAAAATGCAGTATTTAAATAACTTAATTTGTGTATATTTCAAAAAGAGACCTTCACAATTATTACCATTTATATGTAAATATCTGTAACTTACAATTAGGTCTCCTCTCCAGGAAAACTATGACTGTGCATGGTATGTTACAAATAATAGGTCTGAGATTGAACTTCTCCATGTATACAAATATTAATTTGTAAGCAGTCACACAAGCTGTTTTGTAAGACCAACATTTTTATTCAACATTTCTGTTTTGACTTTAGATTTTCAATATACAAATAATTTCCACCTTCCTGATGTCCTTCCTCCCTTTAGAAGTTTCTTTAGTTTTGAGTTCTGTTAAGATCTCTTTAATTGCCCTTCATATTTGTTATATATTTTCATTTGCACACAATTCTAAAACATTATTCCCTTTAGAGATAGCAATAGGACTGGCTACTGCTCCTGTTGTGGCTACTGCTAAACCAGCTGTCATTCTAATTGTTGTTAGATAATCTGTCTTTGTTCTCAGGCTATGTTAAAAACATTTTCGGCCTTAGGTGATCTGAAGTTCCACTAGGGTGTCTCTGGGTTTAGATTTCATTTGATCTACATCGCTTTGTATATATTAGCTATCATATTTTCAAATACCACCTGTACCCCAATGTTTTTCCCTTAGCATATTAGAATTTATCTTTAATTTTTTAAAGAGCATAGAAAATTTTTTTATTTTGACATTATTTTTGGTCTTGTTTGCAATATAATTGACATATAAATTACATTATTACCTAATATTGTTATGAGCTGATAACTTTCTAGATGAGATTATTTCAGAAAATGAGATTAAACCTAAGAATCAGAGAAAAAAAAATGGAAGTCTTTCATTATTTGCAATAAAACAAAACAAACATGGGAAAACATCTGAGGGGTGAAAACACCTGAGACACTAAAAAAGTGTTGGTATGGAAGCAGAATCTCACTCTGAAGATACTAAAGTGATACTAAATTTTTTTCTATGTACCAGGTAGGAAAAATGAAAGTAGCTGAAGACTAGAGTGTTGTTCACCATTATTAGCACTTGGCTACAGCAGTGATTCTCAAAACGTAACATTTCCCGGACCAGTTGCTTCAGGTTGACCTGGGAATATGTGAGAAATGCAAATTATTGGGCTCTACCCAGAGTTACTGAATCAGAAACACTGGTGGTGTGGCACAGATATCTGTGCTTTTTTTTTTTAACGTTATTTTATTTTATTTTTTAAAGCTTTTTATTAAAATATGGAAAACATACTATATTATATGTTTCAGGTTACACCATAGTTATGCAACATTTATATACCTAAAGAAGTGGTCACCATGCTAAATCTAGCAACTATCTGACACCGTAGCATGCTATCACAATATTATTGACATATTTCCTATGCTGTACCTTACATCCCCATGACTCTCTTGTTTTATACCTGGAAATTTGAACCTCTTATTCCCCTTCAGCTTTTTCTTTCCTTTTTTAATTTTTTAATTATAGTTGATACTTGATATTATTTTATATTGACTTCAGGTGTACAGTATAGTCATTAGACATTTATTAATTTAAGAAGTGATCCCCCTGACTAGTCTAGTCCCTACCTGGCACTATACACAGTTATTACCATACTATTGACTACATTCCCCCTGCTTTACTTTACATCCCTACGATGTATAACAAGGGCTGTGTGGAAAGTATCCAGCCATATAATATGAAAAATAGTGGCATTTATGGCTGGATTTTTTTCCGGATAGCCCTTGTATGGTAGTTACTATTTTGTAACTACTAATTAGTATTTTTTAATCCCTTCACCTTTTTCATGCTGCCGCCAACCCTTATCCCATCTGTCACACTAATAAATCTAGAAACCATCTGACACCATACATAGTTATTACAATATTATTGATTATATTATTCTATAAAAAAGCTATTAGAACTAATAGATAAGCTTAGCAGGTTTGTAGAGTAAAAGAGCAATATTTTAAAATTATATTGCTACATAACAACAAACAATTGAAAACTGAATAAAAACCATCACTATCACCATAGTATCAAAAATATGTAACATTTAGGGATAAATTTAACAAAAGATGTATAAGACCTATACACTAAAAACTGTAAAATAACGCTAAGAAAAATTTTAAAAGACCTAAATATATAAGTAGGAAAACTCAATATTGTAAAGATGTCAATCCTCCCCAATTGAGCTACAAATTTAGCACAACTCCAATTGATAAGCTGATTACATACATATTAAAGGATTTGTGCTATGCATAGGACACAATATTCCTATCTTAGCTCAGGCTGCTACAACAAAATACCATCAACTAGGTGGTTTAAATGACAAACTTCTATTTTTCACAGTTCTGGAGGCTGTGAAGTCCAAGATCAAGGTGCCAGAACATAAGGTTCATGAGAGCCCTCTTCCTGGCCTGCAGATAGCTGCCTTCTAGCTGTATCCTCCATGGCAGAAATAAAAAGCTCTGATATCTCTTCCTTTTCTTAAAAGGACATTAATCCCATCCTGGTGGCTTTACCCTCTTGACCTCATATAAATGTAATTACCTCCAAAGGTTCCACCTCCTAATACCATAACATTAGTGATCACAACTTCAGCACATGAAATGTGAAGGGACACATTCAGTCCATAACAACTCCCCTTATATAGAGAGAGCAATAATAAGACTAAGATATAAATATAAAACTATAAGAAATAGTACTCATGCCAAAATTTCAGCAGAAATTTTAGAAAAAGGAATTACTTCTGTGTTGGTGGGAAAGGGAAAGTAGGCAAGGAAGAGGAAGGAACCAAGACTTTGCACAGATGAATCTTAAAGACCAGGCATGATATGGTTTGTAGACAGGAGGGGAAAGAGACTCCATGCAGAGAATATAAGGTAAGAAGATGTCAATAATAGGAAAAAGGAGAATTATACTAAGGAATACAGAAATATGCTCAATTTGCTGGCCCTTAGCATGGCTAAAGGAGAAAAGGTGAATGAAAGAAGCCTATAAAATGAAATAGAGTTAGCTCATAAAGGACACACACATACTGGGTTATCGGCTACTAACATCCATGTTAACATGCTCATTCATAAGTTTCCTAAATTGTGAACTAAATGTGTTTAATCTGTCTTCTACTTCAGATCATATCTTGGTTTTCATCAGCTTTCTTAATAAGATTTCAAACTGGAAGCTACTCTAAGCTGTGATGATAACCTCTATGTCTCCACTTTCTCTGATCCAAAAAGCTTTCTCTTTGAAGGATAAACACACATTCATATCTCAACTTGTTTTTACTAACCTACAGTGAGTTTAGATTCAACCTGTCAGTGAAGCCTTCCTTATTATCTTAGAAATCCATGGATACCGTAGGCCAAGTATGGATAGCACAGACCTGAGGTTAGCTGGAGAAGTGCTTCTGACCCATCACTGTGCTGCATGGGTTTGGAGGCAGGCACAAATCCATACACAGGGCAGCGTAAGAGACATGCATCCAAATTGCTATCAATGTAAGAAACCTAAGGTGAAACTATCAAAATCCAGAGATTAGAGCTAAAGGATGGCAGAACTGGGACGAAAATTAGGAATGGACAGTCCAAACAGGCAAGGTGAAAAAAGCATGGTTGGTGTTCACAAGCAGATTTCTGTATTCCTTCCTGCAGTCTCGTAGATGGGAGAATAGGTGATACATTTAACATACCCAGGATAAAACTAGAGCTTCAAATACCCTACATTTATACAGAGCTTCACAAAACATACATATATGTTATATATTCTTATTTTGTGCCCATAGTGTTGAGAGAATTTAAGGCTACAAGTGAAGCTTATAAATGTGAAGTGAATTCTACGTTACTCACTTAGTAAATGGTGGTGGTGGTGATCAAGTCTGAGATCTATAATTACAGGTTCCTTGTCCACTTAATTTTTTAAATGAACTATATACCAAGATGTAAATATAATTCTAAAATATAGTTTAAAGATTCCATTTTAAACATTCTGAACTAATGTTAACAAGTCCTTGACCTAAAACACGTTGTCATCTATGAGGAATGTGTTTTAAGTATCCTATAATCGTTAGCTGTGTTGGCAGTAACATAACATAGTGGTAAACCACTAGTAAGTCATGACTTAATATTAGTCGAACTTACCTACCTCACAAAATTAGGAAAAAGTCCCAAATAAAGTCCTATTACACATTGGATTATTATCTCTTACTTGTCTTTTATTAAGTAGTTTGCATTAAATTATCTAAAATTTGCTGAGGATAAGCACAAAGGAACAATAATGCAAAATTTCATTATCATAATTTCTGAGTATGGCAGGAAAAATGAATAATGGCACTAAAATAAACTCTTTAGGGTTCAACAGATACATTTACTTTAAGACCAGAACATCTGATATCAAGCATCTCAAAGAGTATCTGAAACTCATTAAGCAAAAGTTAGCTTATCCGTGTGAGAATAAATACCAAATGGGAGTATCAAATCTTCCCAAATGCTTGGCAAAGTACTATGCTTACATTCTATATTGCTATGTCTTTCAAGATAAAACATTGGTGGGTGAAACATAAATATTTTGGGAACAGAGGTAGCAACCTAAGTAAACTATAGGAGAAAAATAAAATCCTGAAGCTAGAAAAGATCTTAAAGATCATTTTAGTCTAGTTCTTTCACTGCTGCAATGAGAAAATTGTAATCTGGCAATTAAGACTACCTAGGACAGTGCCATTTAAAAGAAATATCATGCAAACCACAAATGTGAGTCATATATGGAATTTTAAATTTTCTAATGGTCAAATTAAGAAATGTCAAAAGAAACAGATGAGACTAACTTAATATTTTATTTAATCTAATATATGCAAAATAGCATTTCAACATATAACCAATACAATAAATTACTGAGACATTTTATACTTTTTGTTATTACATATTTGAAATCTTGTATGTAGTTTACATTCACAGTACATTTCTACTAACCATATTTCAGTACTCAAAAGCCTCATATGGTAAGAGAGAGCAGAAGTCTAAAACCGGCAAGTATTGCAATGGAGCTATTAATAGAATGAGCCTTCTGAAATTCTGACGCTAGGCAGAGAACTTATTCAAATTCACCATGTGGCTTCCTTGCCTAGTAAATCACTGTGCCTTCCCTGATAAAAAAAAGTTCAGGTAAACTCAATTATTTCCCAGGTTGACTTCATTCTAAATGACTTAAAATATTCACAATGAAAATGTGTTACACTCAGAGTTTTCTGTAATATATGACAAATAATTGTTAAAAATAAAAAAATGAGTCTGCCAATAGAGACATTCCCTTTAAGACATCATCAAGGAAACCAATTATCTATATTATCTGTATCAATAGGTAATGGAAAAGCCATCAAGGTTTTACTCCAATTTATATACTTAGGTGGCAAAAACCCATTTATTATGAACATTAAAAAAATTTACTTTCTAATTGTTTTTTTCAAATTCAGTAATGGAACTTTACTGAGCATTAAACTTTTACAAACTAATTTATATTTCAATTACATAATTATCTACCCATACCTTTGTCTTGCATTAATGTATGCCTATTTTAGCAACAAGTATGTGCTATGCTTTTACTTGAACTGTTATTAAAATACAGGTACAAGATAGCTAGTCTCATGAGATTTCTTTGTATGTCAGAACAGTATTTTTACCTTAGTTTACTGTTTTTAATTCTATAAAATATTTCTCCTTTATAAAAGCCAACATAGTTTCCTAATTTAAAATTACTCAAACCGGAAAATGGTTTAACCTTTTATTGAACAGCAAAGAACTAATTAGTGAAATTTGAAGTACTTTATTATTCTGTATTTACCAAATATACAAGCTTTCCAAGATTAGCATTCTAATTTGTTAATAACACCTCAATGTGACTCTTTTTAAAAAATCTATAAATTATAGTCCATGATACAAGATTTATTAACAATAGGTGATTGTACATTTAAAATATCTTAATGTTCTCAAATCATAGATATGTTGTTGTCAGGATGGCTGCAGCATCTTTACCATCTCTATCATCATCTTCATCACCACCAACACTGCCAGTCAACTTCATAATATGCCAAGACTGCAGCTCACAGAAAGAATTTTACATTATTTTTTTCTCAAAAAATTAGTTAAAAATAATTCCAATAAATAGATTTTATGTCTAATGGAGCCACTATTATAATATTGTGACAAAATGAAGACTCATCTTGGTCTAATATTTAACTAAAGGCAAAAATCATAAAATACTTCTGATGACTAGAAATTTACTATATTTAAAAGTTATTTTGAAATAATCGATTCCCAAAATTCCCTAAATATTTTTTATTAATTTATATACTTTTATGTCAAATATTAATTATTATGATTATAAGAAAAAGTCCAACTTCAGCATACTAAATGATATTTTAGCAGCTTATAAAACTAAGAGCTTTCCCAGAGGAATCAGTTTCTGACCTACATAAATAAGTTAGAATAATCTTCTAAAATCACGTGAAGTTTCAGAAAATAGTGTAGTTGCACATATTTAAAAATACAAGCCACATTATATCATACCTTAAGAAAAAAAACAGAAGAGAAAAAGAAGAAGAGAGGAAGGGAGGGAGGAGGAAAGAAAAGATGGAAAAAATGTTTGTATTTGCACAGTTTTGAAATACATAACAATTTACTAAATATGTCAAGTCCAATTATCTAATTGAAGATATCTAAGTTCCCACTTGGGAATTTATTAAAAGTCTAATTTGGTTTTCTGTGGTATTAATAAAATATAAAAATGTTCCCTATAGAAAAAGAACGACAATTTCTTTTAATTAAAGAGAAGTATTATGGAGGTATCACATGTTTACTGAGGAAAAAAAGAAGTCATATTCCAAAGGCAGAAAATTTCCTTATGTTTTAAAAGGTTTCGATTACAGATCTCAATCAGATTTTAATACAGATATTACCATCTACCATTTTTCACAACTGACTTCCCAATCAAAAGTTCCACAGCTTTAGTGCCAAAAATGGTTACTTAAAATTGTATATTTGCCATGCTTTAGTTTATATAAAGACGTAAATTCCTCTCTAGATTTTACTTATTTAGTTCCAATGTAATTCTGTAAAACAATAGTCCTTACAGATAAAAAAAATCTTTTCTTTTCTGTATTCCTCCTCATGAAGAAGTTACTGAATGACTGCTACACAAGCAATTGTTTTCCAAACTTATCACTGAAGAACAGATATTTTCATGAAGATATTTATTTGCTGAGATTATCTGTTTAACAATGTTTTATATATGAATACAAAAGGATAAATTTAAGATTACCTTAAATAGCTATTCCTTAAAACTGTATGTCACTTATTACTTGGGAATGTTTCTTAAATATTTACTGACTTATTTTAATGTGGAGTATAGTTAATTTAGAAAAATGAATATGACTGTACCTCCATTATTATCAATGATGTATACACAAGAAATTCACAAATTATGGCCTTCTCTGAAAATTATTTAATATTCTCATGTCTCTAAACATACTTCCTTCTGTAAGTTCAACCTATTATTAAGTGTACCAAGTTTTAGGACTCTAAATCCTGAAACTACTGTCTCATAAATAAGAAAATTCTGGATATCATTTAATTTATACCATTTATGAAGAACAGGTAAATCAGTTCCATAAAAAGAAAAATCATCATAACAAATAATGTTTCATTTTTCCATTTTAATAACCTTCTGCTATTAAATAACTTTTAACTATTTACAGTTCAATTCCAAAAGACTTAAAACAATATATAAAATTCATTTTTAAATATATTAAAAAAATATTTAAAGTTTGGACCAAAGTAACATCACTGAGCATGGCAGAGGAGGAAGTTCCAAAACTCAGTGCCTCCACAGAAACAATTATTGAGGTATCAGAAACAGTAAGAATCAACTATTTCAAAACTCTGAGGTCTACTGAAGTACTTGCAGCCTTCAAGAGAGCACTGAATGAAAAGGGGTAAATTTCTTAGTAAATCTTAGCAAATTTTGGCATTTCACATAGTAACTACCATTTTCTAGTCCCCAGGCCCCTGGCAGGAAGCTATGAGGACAGCAGACACTGTTCTCGGTGCAGCTTACTGGTGTCAGGCAATGAGGACATTGCCCAGCAAACACTGGGGTTGTGTACTCGTATTTTGATCCGTCTGGCAATTCACTGGGAAACTGGCACAGAGGCTAGCCCTTATTGGGGTAAAGCACTTTCCTATGCAGCATCTGTCAAAGGAATTGAGACAGATGTTCTTGTTTTTGTTTTTGTTTTGAATCCAGGCTTTTGAGGAACACTCTGTAATATCACTGGCTGACCACAAAACATATACTGTAGTGACCATACATGACAAGGAACATAGGTTTGAAAAAAATAGAAAGATTCTAAACAAATGGACAACTGCAGTCTTTATCAAGTAACAGAAACAGTCCCTAGAGATGGGAAATAAATCTGATTTCTACAGTTACCACATTACAACTTACAAAATGCCCAGTTCTCAGAAAAAAAAATTACAAAGCACATCAAGCGACAGGAAATTATGATCCATCTACAGAAGGGAAAAAAGCCAACAGAAACCATGCCCGAGAAAGCTCAGTCATTGAAACTTAACTACACAAAGACTCTAATCTCCTTAAGCTCAAGAAGCTGAAGGAACCCATGAAAAAAAGCATAAGGAAATCAGGAGGCTGTTGTATGAATAAGTGTGAAACATCAATAAAGGAACAGATTTTATAAAAAGGAATCAAACAGAAATTATGGACCTGAAAAG
Organism: Lyroderma lyra; assembly: GCA_004026885.1. Taxonomy (NCBI): domain Eukaryota; kingdom Metazoa; phylum Chordata; class Mammalia; order Chiroptera; family Megadermatidae; genus Lyroderma; species Lyroderma lyra. The sequence goes on from PVJL010001451.1 coordinate 231,246, forward strand.
TACAATAACTGAAATAAAAACACTTCCTAGAAGGGTTCAACAGTGGTTTTATCATGCAAAAGAAAAAAAAGATCAATAAACTTGAGCATAGAGCAATTGAAATTACCTAATCTGAGGAGCAGAAAGAAAGAAGAATAAAGAAAAATGCAGAGAATCAAGACACCTAAAGGTGACCATCAAGCACATTAATATATACATTATGAAGATCCCACTAAAAAGAGGATAAAGGGGGGGAAAAGAAAAAAATTAAACATCCAGCTCTTTACTCATCGTTTCCATATTTGAAAATTCATCTACTCACTAAAATTTATTTGTAACCCCAACCCCAATACACAGCAGCACTTTCACGGTCATTCACAGACATTCACAGACCAGCAAAAAATGTAAGTTGTCCAATGTGCACATCCCCAGCTTAGGTCAAATTAAGCAAAGCTCTACCTTCTTGGTTAAGCTCTAATACTCAATATCCTTTTCACTATCTACTTAATGACATTTTTTACATTTTTGTGCTTTTTAGTACCAGTTTCACTGTTTAAAAGTGGCACAAGCATAATGCTAAACCATGTGTTAGTATTCTTAAGGGCAAAAAAAGCTTCTTCCTTTTTGAGAAAATTGGTATATTCAGTAAGCTTCATTCAGTCATGAGTTACAGTGTGGTTGTAGTATGAGATGAATGTTAATGAATCAATAATATGGTATATTTAGAAAAAGAAAAGAAAATTTTCCAACCTACATGTAAGCCAACTCCAGAAAGTGCTGAAGTAACATCTATATAGTACATGATGAAGCTATGATGAAAAATTGCTAAATTAGTGAACTCATGAGATGACAACCATAGTGAAAAGTATCGTTCTGAGACTAAAGGCAAAATTTTATGGTAATGCTACTCAGGATAACAAAAATGTTAAAATTTGTTGACTAGTGTTTTATTGTAAGAAATAAATATTAAATAAGGTGTCTTTAAAGATAAGCACACATAAAACAAGGTTATGTGATGACTGGTTGACGAAAATGTGTCTAGAAATCTAACCCTGTATTTTCTCTAGGAGCAATAACTCAGTATTTTCTAAATCAGTATTTACAATGACTTTATACAATATAACTACTTTGAATAAAGAGAATCAAATGTAAAGAGATTGAATCAGTAATCAGAAACTCCCAACAAAGAAATCCAGGACTAGATGGTTTTTAACTGGGGAATTCTACCAACATTTATGGAAGAAATAACAGCAATTCTCTCAAACTCTTCCTAAAAATAGAATAGGAGGTAACATTTCCTAACACATTCTCAAAGACCAGCTTTACTCTCATACCAAAGCCTGATATGAAAAAAATTGAAATACACAGTGACCATATGAACCAGAAATTCCACCCTAGGTACATAGCAAAGAGAAATAAAAACATATATCCATACAGATACTTGTACATAAATGTTTATTTATAATAGCCAAAAGGTAGAAACCATGTAACTTTAACAATAAGAAATTAAGAATACATAAATTATGAAACACACACACACACATACACACACATGAATATTATTCAGCCATAAAAAGGAAAGAAGTACTGATACATACCACAACTTCAATGAACCTCAAAAACATTACAATAAGTGAAAGAATCATAAGATACAAAAGGTCATATACTGCATGATTTCTTTATATGAAATACCAAAAATAGGTAAATCCAGAGACACAGAAAGATTAGGGGATGCCGGGGGCGGGGGGTGAAGATAGGGTATGAATACTTAAGTAGATATCCATGTTTTTCTGGGGTGCTGAAAGGTTTTGAAACTATAGGTAGTGGTTGAACAACAATATATTACAATTGTACTAAATGCCACTGAATTGTACATTTTAAAGTGGCTAATTTTAAGTTATGTGAATTTCACCTCAATTAAAAGGAGAAAGAAAAGGAGACACAACAAAATGGCAGCATTGAGAGGGGCCTCTAAAAAACTCCTCTGGGGATTACAACTAAGAAAACATCTATACCCCAACCAAGGACCATCTATACAATGCACAATCACAGCTAAGAAACTCACACATCGCATTAAGGAGGTGGAGACCAGTCCACAAAACTGGAGCAAGAGAAGTCACATTAGGTGGTGAACTTATTATACATCAAGTTGACAATGCCCTGTAGAATTGTATGCCTGAAACCTATGTAATCCTTGCTAACAGATGTCACCCTAATAAGTCTAACAATAAAAATGAATTTAAAAAAAAAAAAAAAAACTGGAGCAAGACTTCACTCCAGTTCCCAGAGGAAGAGGAACGGCTGTGGGATGAGGAGCTGCAGCGCCAACACTCCAGCTGGGAAGGAGAAGGAGAGAGGGGGCTGTGTACACATTTCTCAGCCCACAACCAGCAGAGTCTGAAAGACCAGCACACAGGACTGATCCCAAAGCTCAAGGCAGAATCTGCGCATGGGACAAATCCAGAAGAACAGTGCAATCACACCCAAACTCCCGGCACGACTCACCGGGCCAGAGGAAGAAAACATAGCCGCAAACATCCCTCCCCCACAGACCTCTGCCCGCCCAGTATCAGAAGTGAACAAACACCAAAGAAATTACTGCTGGGAGGGTCCAGAAAGGCTGAAAATATGAGAAACCAGAGAATTAAAGGGATGGGGACAGGTGATCCATCAGAAACCGAACTCAAAGCAACGATTATAAAAACGCTTAAGAAACTGAATGGTAATTTCAACAGAGAGATAGCAAGCATTAAAGAAGACTTACAAACCATTATAAGGGACCAGAGAGAGATAATGACTGCATTAACTGAAATGAAGAACGGAATAAAAATCACCAAACTAGATAAAATAGAAGCACAAAGCAGTGATATACAGGAAAAGCCATCAGTAAACATCCATTTAGAACAGACAGACATTAAGAATCCAGAAAAATGAGGATGGTTTGAGATTCCTCTGGGGCAATTTTAAGTGGAAGAATATCAGAGTAATAGGTATGCCAGAAGGGAGAGAGGAAAAGCAAGGGATCAAGAAACTATTTGAAGAAATAATGAATGAAAATTTTCCTAACCTGGTGAAGGAAATAGACATACAAGTCCAGGATGCACAGAGAATCCCAAACAAGATGATCCCAAACAAGAATACACCAAGATACATCATAATTAAAATCGCAAAAGTTAATGAAAAAGAGAAAATTCTAAAAACAGCAAGAGAAATGCAAGTACTAACTTATAAAGGGACACCCATTCAATTCTCAGCTGATTTCTCACCAGAAACTTTACAGGCCAGAAGGGATTGACAGAAAATATTCAATGTGATGAAAACTAAGAATCTACAACCAAGAATAATGTATCTAGCAAGACTAGCATTCAAAATTTTTAAAAACAGATAAAGAGCTTCTCAGATAAGGAAAAGTTAAAGAAAATACATCACCATCATCAAACCAGTACTATAAAGAATGTTAGAGGAACTTCTTTAAGAAGGGAGGAGGGATGGGAGAGTGGGTAAAATAAGGGAAAAGGATGGAGAAATTTAGTTTGATTGTTAACATAGAATCAAAAGCAACAAAGGAACAAATCTCATGGACACAGTCAATAATTTAGTAGCTACCTGAGGGTAAGGGGGGAGGTGGGTGGGGGAGAAGGGACAGGGACACAAATACATGATGATGGAAACAGAACTGACTCTGGGTGATGAACCATAATACAATGCACAGAAGATGTAATGTAGAATTATACACCCGGGACCTACGTAATTTTTACTAATCAATGTCACCCCAATAAATTTTTTTTAAAAAAGAAAAAAAAAAGGAGAGGGGAAAAAATGGTAATAAAGCTACTCCATATTTTCCTGAGAAGAGGGTACTATAATTGCTTCAAATTGAGACTGTTGTTCTGTCTACCGCTTATCACCATCTTAAATATAGAAGACACAGGCCCAATGATGACTGAACAGGGTGTTCTGACAATCTTAGCACATTTCTAACTTCCTTCTTTCATATATGGAATTGAATGTATGTAGCAAAGGGACTGGTACATATTAAGTGCTTAACAAAAATAAGCTGTATTAGTTATGTACCAGCAGGCCTATAATAAATATGCATGAATGCATAAGTAAATAATGTATACTCTTTAATATTATCAACATGCAGGTAATACAATCATTAGTGCAAGATCCATAAACCTTTACAAGTCTTTTGGTATATGTAGTGTATATCTGAGCATGAGTCTATGTGTCTGTGTTTTAAATCGTTTGAAATTTGTAAAGGGCACATTTGCAAACTGACTGCTGAAAAGGAGCATCCCATTACGTTACCAAATATGATTTTAAAAAGAGAGCAACAACGTTCCAGGTAAGAGGTCAATGTGAAACAAGAAACACATGCACTTAAAAATGGGCTTCTGCCAGTAAGAGGCCACCCACCGCCCTGAATTGTTTTGGAAGTCCATTAAAATCAGTAAAGGAAACAGATACTAAAAACTTTAAAGTTCTTTTATGTTTACTTTCTTCAAGTAAAAATGCTATCTTTGACATGTAGACTTTAAAGGGTTACATTACTAAGGATTAAACTGATCCATTAAAGGAACAGGATAGCCCTATGTTGATACTTATTTTAAAATTGTGAAATGATGAAAGTAATTTTTATGGCCCATTTTAAACTATGGATCACAACAGAGTTAATGGAAGTTAATGTAAACAGCAACGAAATAATAAAACTGTAATTTGATAAAGGTATAGCCATCCACATTTCAATACAAATGCACATAACATGTTTAACTAAAATGGTATCATTTTACTCCTAGAGCTTTATTTAAATGATTACTCTATCTATATTTCCATCTCAAAAATAATCACTTTAGAATACACTTTACTTCCCCCACCAAGGAACTTCTTCTGATTACTGAGATGAGATATCATACTGTTAGCTGAGAGCATTTACAATGAAAATTTTCATTGTAACCTGTCACCAATTTGATGCCTCCTATAAATCCCTCAGTATGAGTTTTAACAATCCCTGATTTCTTTTTGACACCTTTGAACAGAGCAGAAGGGTGGGATTACATAAAGCACCCTTTTGTGTTTCTTCCTTCTCCTTACCTGCATTCCCAATTTATAATTACTGTGAAAACAGGCTTCTTGGCTAGAGAAGAACTCCTAGGGATTTCAAAAGAGAATTCCTAAAGAAGTAAATAAAGTTCCTGGTATTCTAAAGCACATCAGATGGAAACTCTGAAAATGAAATGAGATGTTATTTAAATTTATTTAGCAAACACTACCACTGTTGTGGCAAGAGCTACAATTTACAACTGCATAAGAACTACAAGTATGTGAAATAAACATTATATAGTGGGACCATAACTTCTCGAGTTGAAAATCTTTCAGATTACTCCACTGCATTTGCCTTGCTTTGTGCAGGTTCACTTGCTCTGACTCTATTTACACTTGAGAGATGGTTACACACTCATGACATGACATTTCCTGTTTAGCTTCATATTTAGAAATAATTTCAGTGGAACGTAGACTGGCAAAAGACCTCTCTCTCTTCCGTAAATATTCACTCTAGGGGACATCACAAACACCTTTCTTCTTTCAGATGTTAACAAAAAGTTTGTGTTTATATTAACACAATTGAGTTCACTTTCTTTCCTGGTGCCAACTGTGGCTGGTGCCAATTTGAAAATGTTAAAACCCTGATTTTCCACCAGTTGTCTCAAAAGTGACTTTATTTTTTCAATTTTAAGCCAAGTGAAAGTAAGTTCTAGATGAATAATTTCAAATGATATATTCTTTTTTGTTGCATGACAATCATAAACTCATTTCACAATGGCTTCCTTCTCTAATAAAACATCCCTGACCTAAAATCTCAGATTTTTATAAATTTAAATCCTAGAATTATTAGACTGTACCTAACAGTGTTAAATAATGTGAGAAATAAAACTGACCTTTTTACCAAAGTATTTTGACATTTTAAGCCTTCTCTTAATGCAATACTAGGTTTCCAAGAGCGTAAGCATAAATAAAGCACTTAAATCAAGAATGTTTAAGAAACAAATAGTTAATATGAACAAAATCTGAAAATTATAAGAGATTCATATGGAGTTCCCTCAAAAATGAAAATATAACTGCCTTGCAACCCAGCAATTACACTCCTGACTATTTATCCAAAGAAATCCAAAACACTAATTCAAAAAGATATATTCACCCCTATGTTTACTTTAGCTCTATTTACAATAGCAAGCTATGGGAATAACTGAAATGTCAATCAAATGATTGGATGAAGAAATTGTGGTACATACATGTATAATGGAATATTACTCTGCCATAAAAAAGAAGAAAATCTTACCATTTGCAACAATATGGATGGACCTAGAGGGTAGTATGCTAAGTGAAATAGTCAGATTAAGATAAATAGCATATGATCTTACTTATATGTGGAATCTAAAGAACAGAATAAATGAACAAACAAAACAAAAAGATTCATAGATACAAAGAACAAACTGATGGCTGCTAAAAGAAGAGGATTGGAGGAATGGGTGAGAAAGGTAAAGGAATTAGGAAATACAAATTGGTAGTTACAAAATAATCACAGGGATGTGAAATACAGTCTAAGACGTATAGTTAATAATAGTGTAAAAACTATGTATAGTATCAGATGTATGAGAGATCGGAGAGATCACGTCATAAATTCTATAAATGCCTAACCACTATGCTGTACATCTAAAACTAATATAAAATAATACTTAATGTCAATTATAATTAAAAATTATATAGTAGCAGGATATAAAGTATAGCATAAGAAATATAGTCAGTGGTATTGTAATAGCTAGTACAGTGTCAGATGGGTAGTAGTAGACCCATTGGGGTTATCACTTTGTGAAGTATATACATGTCTAATCACTATGTTGTTTTGTATACTTGAAACTAATTTTAGATAATTAAAAAATAAAAAATAAAATAAAAATAAATGTGCAGTGACAATGAACAGAAAAACTGATTTTTACAGCCAATCTCATGTCATTCTAAGGCCTTATAAATATAAACTTTTTCTATCTCTTTAGAATAAATGGCTAGCATTATCAGTCCTCTCGTCTTACAAATGACCAAACTCTTGAAGTTGAGCTTGAAGTTGAGTGCCAAGGGCAAATTGATAGCAAAGACAGAAGTCAAAATTCAAACATTTCCAACCTATAAATTATCATTTGATCCATAGATTCAATGTGCACAAACAAACAAAAGGCACAGTTTTTGTTTGCTTGTTATTTTGTTTTGTGTTTTAAACAAATCTTCCTGGAGTTTTCTATTTACTTGGCACTATGCTGATCATGGGGTTAGGAAAAGGGTAAGAGACAAGTAAGTGCCTGCTCTGTAAGACTTCAGTCTGAAGCAGCAGGCATGTAAATAGATTGTTTCCTACAGTGCGGAAGTGTAGGCAATGTATAAATGGACTTCTGTAGTGATCCCTTCATTGGTACTTTGTTCTTAAATTAAGAAACCACTAATGCATTCTTAATCCCAAATTTAAAGAAAATATCATGGGTTCACACTACTCCAAATTTTTCTATAAGTACATCCTTTCAAAGGGTGCATCAAATTCCTGTTTCAACTTGAGGCAGCTTTCCTGAGAGTATGGTGTGTTTATTTTTAGTATTTCTTGAGATGATTTTAAGTAGCAAACTTTGGTAAGTTTTTGTTTGTTTGTATGAAGCAGTTACGCATTTACTGGAAACATTGATTTTTCTTTTTTGACAGCTATATGAATTTTCCTTTTCAAATTAAGTTGTTTTTAAAAGCAAGGCAACAAAAAGCACTAGATAAATAATAACATAAAATTACTCAGTTAAGACAAAAATTCTGAAAGTGGTCAAGAATGGCTGAAGTTTGGAAAATTCTCATGCTGCCTCCTGAAAACATAGAATACTTCACAAATTTGTGGGTCACTCCTGCATAAGAAGCCATGTTAACCTTTCAAGATCAATCCCATTATAGTATTAAGTGCTGCCAAAACAAACCAGTCATTACCCCTTTTATCACCAGAGTTTGAAATAGAAAACTGATGATTATTTTCATCAAAGTCAGAGCTTCAAAAACATATTTAATTCATGTGACCAATATGGAACTATACGGTTTCAGACCAGTGTCTTGCCACTTTTCTCTCATCACATGAGTGTGAATTAATCAACTGACTCTGATGGCAGTTAAGCAGCTAGTGCTATCATAGGATGGGAGCAGCAGAGTTGAAGATAGGTTTTTCTCCTTTTTGCAGTGGAAACTCTTAGGATTGGGTTTTTATATAAACATAATAGAAAGCAAGAATCTGCTCTTAAATGAAAGAAGAGCACCAGTTCCTTATGCAACACATTTAAAAAGGAAATGCCACCTACACGACTATTCCTTACTCCTACTATAACCTTTATTTTTATAGTGTGAATTGCTTTACCGTACGTGATAAAGAATCTTAGTGGAAAATTCCGCCCAATACACTTAGCATCATTCCACAAAGGTTTTTCTGCCAACAAGTACTTTTTAATAACAATTGAAAAAAAATCATATTAAACACTGAACTTTGTAAGAAGTACTCCAACAGAGGACTTATACTTTCACTAGGGATTGTTTTCTTTAAATATCTAAAAAATCAAAATCCAGATTAACAATCACTTATTTGAAACCCTTGGGATCAAATATTTCAGGATTCAGAATCTCCTCAATTTTACAAAGAAAATATGGTTTATGTACCATATATAATATAACATCCTTTTGAGATCTCAGATAGCACCCTGTAATCAAACATTAATGTTTCTGTTATAAAAGATATGAATAGTCATATTAGATAAAATTGTTTAAAAGACTAAATAGCCTCATGTAGCCTAGCTACCAAAAAGATCTGATCAGGACATTCTTTGGCTTTGGATTATGGAATTGCAGGTAACAGAATGCAGACTTGTACTAATAGAGTTATAAATCAGGAGTCGAACTAGCTTGCAAGAAATCTTTTCAAGATGCTGTGATAGACACTACATGAATACAATCCAAAAGAGAAAAGGCACACCCAGAGAAATATACACTGAATGCCAATACAAAAGAAAAACATAACAGAATTGCAAGAGGCCCCAAACAGCCAAAACAATTTTTAAAAATAGGAACAAAATTGGAGGATTCACAATCCCTGATTTCAAAACTTACTACAAAGCTACCTACTCAATAGGTAAAAAATAAGTCTCTTCAACAAATGGTACTGGGCCAATTTGAATTCTACAAAAGGATGAAGGTGGACTTCATACTATATATAAATTACACCTCAGATGATATATTAATATTAACTGAAAATGAATCAACAACCTAAATATAAGAGTTAAAAGTATAAAATGCTTGTACCAAAGGACAAGTTCAAGAGAATGAAAAGGCAACAGAATAGGAGAAAAGATTTGTAAATTGTATATCAAGTAAGTGTTAAATACCCAGAATATATAAAGAATCCTACCCAACCAAAATATGGGCAAAGGACTTAAAAAGACATTTCTCCAAAAAAGATATACAAATGTCCATAAAGACAACATTAGTAGTCATTATGGAAATGCAAATCAAAACCACAATAAGATACCACTTCACACCTACTAGAATGACTACAAAAAAAAAAAAAAAAAGTTGATGAAGATACAGAAAAATCAAAACCTTTATGTACTGCTGATGAAAATGTACACAGTGCAATTACTATAGAAAACAATTTGGCAGTTCTTCAAAAAGCTACATAAACATACAAGTGCCATAAGACCCAATAATTCCATACCTAGATATATAACCAAAGGAACTGAAAACAGAGACTCAAACAGATTCTTGTGCACCAGTATTCATTGCAGCATTATTCAGAATAGCCAAAAAGTGTAACAACTAATGTCCATCAATAGATGAAGAGATACATAAATTTAGTATATACATACAATAAAATATTATTCATCCATAAAAGAGAATATTCTACATGCTACAACATGAATGAACTTTAGAAACATTAGTTTTTAAATGAGTCAGACACAAAAGAACACATACTGTATGACTCCACTTATATGAGGTACCTAGAATAGGCAAATTCATAGAGACAAAAGGTAGATGAGAGATTACTAGAGTTAGAGGTGAGGTAGAAATGAGAAATTGTTGTTGTTGTTTAATTCTCACAGAGTTTCTGTTTGTGGTGATAAAAATATTTTGAAAATAGACAACAGTGATGGTTACACAGAGTTGTAAATGTAATTAATGCTATGAACTCTTCACTTAAAAATGGTTAAAATGACTATAAACAACTACATGCCAACAAATTAGACAATCTAAAAGAAATGGATAAATTCCTAGAAACATACATCCTACTAAGACTGAATCATGAAGAAAAAGAAAATCTGAACAGACCAATAATGAATAAGGGCATTGAATCGGTAATCAAAAATCTTCCAATAAAGAAAAGCCCAGGACCAGATGGTTTCCCCGGTGAATTTTATCAAACACTTAAAGAATTAACATCAATCCTGTCAAACTCTTCTTAAAAAATAAAGAGGAAGAAATACTCCCAAATTCATTTTATGGAGCCAACATTATTATCCTGATAACCAAAGCCAGATAAGGCTACTACTACAAGAAAATAAAATCACAGGCCAACATCCTTGAGGAAGATGGATGCAAACATTCTCAACAAAGTGCTAGCAAACCTAGTTTCACAGCACATTAAAAGGATCATATACTATGATCAAGGATTCATCCCTGAGAAGTAAGGGTGCTTCAATATATGCAAATCAATGAATATATCACATTAAAAGAATGAAATATAAAAATCACATTATCATCACAAGAGATGCAGAAAAGGCATTTGACAAAATTCAATATCCATTTATTAAAAACTCTCAACCAATTGAGTATAGAAGGAACATACCTCAATAAAATATAAGCCTTATTAGGACAAGGCCACTGCTACCTTCATACTCAGTGGTGACAGGTTGAAAGCTTTCCCTCTTAAGGGCGAGTAAGACAAAGGTGTCCACTCTCACCATTCCTATTCAACACAGTATAGAAAGTCCTGGCCAGTGCTAGGAAAAATACTTCACAATCTCTCTTACATGTGGAATCAAAAAGAATCAAACTCATAGAAACTGAGAACAGATTGTTGGTTAGAAGAGGTGGGGGTCGGGGGAAATGGATGAAGGTGGTCAAAAGGTATAAACTGTCAGTTATAAGACAAATATTCCTGGGAATATAATCTACAGCATGGTAAATACAGTTAACAATACTATATTATATGTTTGAAAGTTGCTAAGGGAGTAAACCTTTTAAGTCATCACAAGAAAAGGAAAATTATAACTATGTGAGGTGATGGATGTTAATTAAATTTATTATACTAATCATTTCACTATATATATATATATATATATATATATAATCATTATGTTGTACATCTTAAACTTATACTTTGCTATATGTAATTGTATCTCAATAAAAATGGAAAAATGATTAAATGGCTTTTTTCATATTTTACAATTTTATAAATTAATGTAATATAATCATGAATACCCATTGGATTATACACTTACATGGACAAATTGTATGAAATGTGAATTATATCTCAATAAAGCTGTTAAAAATGATCTCAACTGAGCATAACCTAAGTGTGAACTGATAACACATAAGATGTGAACATCTGTAGCATGCTGTATGAGTGAAGGGAGCTAATTCTGAAGCCACTCTCCTGGATTTGCACTGTGGTTCCACTGCTTCTTAGTTATATGCCTTGATAAATTATTTAACCTCTCTATGCCTTGGAGTCTTCTTTTCTAAAATAAGAATAACAGTACCTTCTTCACAGACTACTATAAGGGTTAAAAAGTGTTAATAGTTCTAACATCCTTAACTGAATGTCTGGCACATGTAAAGCATTTGTGCTAGTCATTGTTATTAGTAGTGAAAGTACTTGGAGAGAAGCACATCTGGGATTTTAAACAGGGTCAATTTGGAGAGTCATCCTACTTCTAATCCACTGAAGCACAATAAGTTGCTTTATGAAGGACATGGAATTTCAAGAGCTTCTTGAAAAACATTCGTTGTAGATGAAATGGAGCAAATATGGAGTTAAAGCATGGCAATCTTGGGACAATCTTTGTAACTAGAATGCAGATGAACAGAGAGACTGACCAAATATGCCTAAAAGGAGAAGGACTGGCATACAAGTACTGAGGCACAGGAAATAAAGTAGTTAAGAGAGAACTGACAAATGCTTTGAATCGGAGAATTTACTAACACTTTGTATCAGAGAATTGAGAGCTCAGGTACCATTCTCCCGGATGATTCTGGTGGTGAATTAAATGGCTGGGGCCTCATGAATCACCAAATAAACCACAACAAACCTCCTGCTGCTCCTACACAAGAATGAGTTGAGATATTTAATTATTGTCAGATATGTACTTAACAATACAACATTATTTTATTATCTACTGCTGCAGGCCAGAGTCTCTGGACACAGACTTTGAGATAAAGGTTAATCAGAGAATACTCTTGGGAGTAGGGAAGTGAAATTAGGCAGAGAAAAAGTGGACTATGCTAGAATTGCAATGAATGGCTCAGTCAATCCCACAGGAGCACTGAAGCTAGGATGGCCTTTCAGTTATCCTGAATGGAGGCAAGAATTGCCTTCATAATCCCTGCCTTGACTTATCATTTATTCGAGTTGCAAGTACAGCAGAGAGTATAGTCTTAAATAAGGCAGTTCCCATTAGCTGAGAGCAATTGACAGAGAGGGCCTGGGAGCCATCACAGCCAGTACTCCTTGCTATTGAGAATGAATGCCCTACTCATGGAGGGGATTTGTGCATTGCAATTTAACACTCACATCAGTGGGTCCTATGCAGTAGTCCAGGCAGAAACAGCAGCAGCATGGCCAGGAAACACGTTACTCATGCAAATTCTCAGGCCCCACGCATGCCAGAGCTACTGAGTAGGAAACTCTGGAGGAGGGGCACAGCAATCTGGTGTCTCAACAAGCCCTCCACATAATTCTGATGCATGTTAAATTTGAGAAACACTACTATACACACTATGTAAAATATGAAATGCACACAAAATTATTTCACGGCTGGAAGAGTTGTCACAAAGCCTGTGTTTTGTGAATGCACACCATGGAGTGATTATTCAATAGTACTGAAAAATAAGAAAACTCAATCACTTAAGAGTCCTGACTGTGGGTCAGTCAGAAAGCTGTTGGTTTATAGACTTAAAGGTAATTACCAAGTTGTAGCAATATTTGATATGGTACTTTCTATGTGACACAGACCAATGGAAAGTGAGTTAATAAAGCAATAAAGATATAGTCATTGCAAAAAACAAAAAAGTCTATAAACATAAAAGAACATGCTAGGGCAAAATAATGTGAACTAAATAAAGCAAAATGACAAGCAGTGGATAACTCTAGTCAAATCCACCTTGGTTAGCATTTGACTTTCTCCTTGAGCTTCTAAGAAGAATCCCCAGGTGAAAATAACAAAGATGAACTCACACAGGGGGTTAGAAATGGCGTCAAGGCAATCTGTCTTGTCTAAAGTGGTCTTTGTAGCCATTAGAGATGTACAGAGTTGAAAAAAGCCAAGGTAAATCCCCAAGTCTGCATTAACTCTGTGATCGATAGCAATGAGACAGATTCTAAACAGTGACAGGACAAGGTGGTGAAAATATTCTTCTTCATGGACATTGTCATTCCAAGTATTCAATGACACAGGAACTATAGTGTGGTCTGCAAATCATTAGAACATTCCAGGGAAACATCTGAAAAAATGATAAATGAAGTATTGAATGCCCCATACAAATGGTTTCAAATTTTGGTAGTGTTTTCTTTGAGCCTGGTACTAGCAGTCTTAGCAGCTGGAATAAAAGCTCTATCTTACATTACTACATTGCTCTCAAATCTTCAAACCCCTTTCACAGACATCTGTAATTTGACACGCGGAAGAATTCTGAGATTGACCATTGTTGTATCTGCATTCTGTATATAAAGACATAGGTCTGAAAAGGCTAAGAGACTTGCTCAAGCTACCACAGCAAGCAAATTGAAGAGGATGATGTTTATTAGCATTTATTATTATTGTTTATTGAAGGTCTCGCCCCATGTACCAGGAACTAGGTGAGAAATAATACCAATATTTTAATACTTAAAATCCTTTAAGTATTATTTTTTCTGTCTTAATAGATAAGGAAACAGACACAGAGGGCTTAGGTAATTTGCCGGATGTCACACAGATATTAAATAGCAGAGCCAGTTCAGGGAAGTTTGGCTCCAAAGCGTGCATTCCTTCCACTGCTATTTCAGCTGGTCTTGGGTAGTCCTGGGCATTACGTACTGCTGCTAAAATGCTACAGTAGCAACACTTGTACAGTTCTGGCCAGGACCCTAGCAAGAGTGTAAATGTGTAAACTCACAAAATTTAAATTAAAAGGATCAAAGTAGATAAGAAATGAGTTACTTTAAGAAAGAAAACTAAATAAAATGTAATATTCAAAATTCCACGTTTTTGATAAATAAAGCTTAAGACTAAGTAATGGTTGGTTTATCCATTTTAGTAATGTGAGTAGCAGGAGAAAGAAATCCAAAAACAAGGTGCATATCAATGTTTACAGAAATAGAATAGTACGAATTTCAGATTCTGAAAGTCAAATTTTCAGAAAAGAATGGTACTTCTAAATAGAATGTTACTTCAAATTAAAATGTCATTTCAGATTCTGAAAGTCAAAACCTGATATTTAGACTTCAAATTTTTTCTAGTTAGAATAAACCACTTTTTGTTCATTTCAGGACCCTTCCCACTACACAAAACCAGTGTTTCATTGGTGTGGCTTCTTCAAAAGGTAGTTAAATATTGATTTGCCATTCTCCTGGCATAATGACCAAACAGAATACTCCATCAGTTTGTTGAACTAATGTCCCTAAGTACTGCCAAACAAGTCAACAATTAATGTCTTTGCTGAGTAGTTGGTTTCCACGACATCTACAAGGAAACGATTTTCATTGAATTGAAAGCAAAACAGGAGACAACCATTCATTCACATGAAAGCGAGCTTGTCATTTGAAACTCACAAGCAACTGAACTAGCAGCTCTTCTCAGACACCAAGACTTATTTCCACCTCCCAGCTGCCAATCTCCATTTCACCTAGAAAAGCCCTAACCCCCGCTCTTTTGCTATTAAATTCCATATTAACACCTCCCAGCTGCCAAACCTCCTAGCTCTCTCCTTTGTCTACCTTTATAGTATGTGATCAAGAGCAAATGCTCTAGCAAGCTTAAAATCTTACAGCTGCACAAAATACACATGGGAAACAAAACCTTGTGAAACAGGGCATCCTTTCATGTTTAATTTAACCAAAGACTGGTGCTTAAACATATTTTTTGTCTATTGGCTGCTATCTTCCATATTATTAGAGGTTTAAAAAAAAAGATATTCTACAGTATAATTCACATCTGTAAGTCACAATCTGGTAGGTTTTTAATTCACTTAAATATATTTTAATAATAATTTTAACCTCATCTCAATATTTTTACTTCATCATCTTTTAAGTATATTGCTGTGATTTTTATTCAAACTTGTTATTCACAGAGTATTTATCAAAAAATAATATTTCAATTTCACTTCAATAGTTCTTTTTTTTCTCTTCCATTCTGATTCACAATGGGTGAAACAGTTCCTTTTTAGGGCCAAGAGAAAAAAAATATATAGAACCCCAAAATCTATTCAATAGAGAGTCTGAGGCCATAAAGAAACTATTTAGATATAAAACCTAGATGAGAGAATTCACCCAATCTCTAATGTGAGGCTTTCCCCAAAACACTGTTCTGTTTTATGCATACTTCCCAAATCAGCAGAAAGGATATCACGAGTCATTCACACACAAAAAAGCAAATATTCCCAATCAAAAAGCTTTGTTTTGTATCCATTTTCATGGTTAACCACAAATGAATAGGGAAATAAGGATGCTTAATTTTATAAATAAATAGATGATCAATTAGATTGATTATAATTAGGTATAAACACAGACAAAACAAAATGTACAAAAGTGTGTAACCAAAAATACTAATATAATTTATTTTCAATCTCCCTCTGATGATATGAATCTTATAGCAAATTATTATTGCCATCTCTGCAGCCCCATATTGCAAGTTCTTACAGAAAATGCCTTTCTATCAGATGTCTCCAAAGATCTTATTAGCAAGCCTGAAGAATGCTTTTGTCATATCAAATATGCTCAGCTGTTTACCGCATGGTGAAGTAGTGTTAGAACCATTTAAAGATGTGTCTGACATCATTAATCTATTTGACCTCTGACCCACAGATCTAAACTGTAACTATGGTGACCAAAGCTTGACCTTACAATGCTGAGAAACTTTAAAGCACTGCAGTATTTTAGGTCACATTGTTAAGTTAGACAAAGGGGTAAAGAAGTAATGTGACAGTTTCCTGGGAATTAAGGTCAGTAGGTCAATTGTGCTGGAGCTTTTTGTGATAAGGAAACTAAATTTTTTGATCTGTTAGAAATTTTAGAATAGTACTTTGTTAGAAGTGGTAAAAAGTGCAAAGAAATCAATTCATTCAACTCTAAGGAAGTTGGAAATAAAAGTATAATTAGTGTTGAACACTCAATAATATAATATTTTTTATAAGAGTTGATAGAGGTAATGCAATATGCCACCATCTTCTGGATCTAGACAATCACAAGTAAATAAGAAAATTTGTAGATTGCTACTTCAACTACAAAGTGCTCAAAATGATAAAACGATTATTTTTAAACACAGGGAACTTCTTGTGAACAAATTCATAGTCATTTAATGTCTGTTAAATGAAAACTGCCTATATACACACAATATTTATTTGCATCACATTATTCTCTGAGCAAAGCCTAAAACAAAAACCATGACCATGTATGTAAATATAGAGCTAGTATACTACCACATAAATAGTGGTCCCTACTTGTACCACATAATAGTGGTCACTACTCCAAAATGTGAGCATCTCCTGTATTTAGGTGTCCTTTCACTGCATAATTAAAGTAGCATTTCACATAAATACTGTGAACCTCTATTTTCAAGATTTTTCTAATTATGCCAATAATAGGCTAGATTAACCTTTTCCACAAATAGGCATGTTCTGAGTCATTGCTTTATGGATCTTTATACCGAAGCCCTGATTATTTCTATGCTAATCATTGGAAGCAAATTCTTTAGTGTGTATAGATGCAGGAGGTGGGGTAGGGCTCTGCAGAAAAGGCATAAGCAAGGGTATTTTCCACATAAGGAAAGCAGATACCAAAGGTCCCCCAAGCAACTCAATTTTAAAACAGACATTGGAAACAAATACTACAGAAAATACACATTTGCCATTATTTTTGTAAATAATAAAATCTATTTTGCTCTAAAGAACCTGGAGGAAGGTATCATATTTCAAAGGTATTTCAGCTTATATTTAAAAAGGAGGGAAATCACATATACACACACACACATCCACACACACCTGACAAATTTTACCATATATAATCACACGGGGAAAAAAAAAACACTATTTCTTTTGTGTTTTTCACTTGGAAGTTTAGAGAGTCTCAGAAAGCAGGACTGCTGAAAGAGTACCACTTGCTATTTATTTTCTTATCCTTCACCTACATATCTATTCAAAAGGGTATGCCAGTGATTTTTCTCCCATGTGTCCCTTAGAGACTTCAGGAGTCTTAACAAGGTTTGAAGGAGCCTTTGGAATGGGAAAACATTTGAAGACTTAAGAAAGAAAATCCAAGTGTGAATGAATGAATTTTGACAGTATGATCCAGGGAAGACAATGCTTCTAAACAAACCACACTAGGAAACATAGTGATAAAGCCATGGTGGAATCAGGCATCACCAGTAAAGAATATACAGCAAACAAAACCAATGAAATCTGATTACACCATTTTTTGCCTGCCTATGGACCAGATGAAAATAAAACCTACGTTCAAAACTTTTTAAAGCATAAGTAGATAGCCATGAGGAGAAATACCTCAAGGAATACTGCAAAAACAGGAATATAGTATCAGAAGGCTGGAAGTCTACTGTAAATAAAAAACAGAAGGGCAAGGGAGACAGGGAGGGCTGGGCACTGGGAGTAAAGTTGGGAGGGACTGAATCAGAAAAGCAAAGAAACAACTGAATACACTTACCTTCTCTATTATATTCTAAAATCTTATCAGTTTTAACCAAGAATGGCTAAAAATCTGCCACTAAAAAAGACACAAGACCCAAATGGTTTTCTAAAAGCATTTATATAGACAACAAATCTCCAAAGCACATTTCACTCTCATGTTACTGGCACTGTTTCTGTCACTTGTCTAGAAACATACTGTATTGTTATTTTAATACACTCACTACTAGCTATAATTTGCTAATATTTTTTACTGTTCTAATTCATACTGGCCAATAGTTTTCATGTATATGTGTGCTATCCTTGGCTTTGGTTCAGTTTTTGCTAACTTTGAAAAACTAGTATAAAAGTATATTGAATTTAATATTATTAGTAGAAATAACACATATGCAATCAGCAAATTAAGAAGAAACATTGGGAAAACAGACAGAAAAACTAAGAAGATAAGAAGTCATTGCACTATTGAAATCCTAAATCAGAGGTAAGTCAAGAATCTGACTGGAATCCCAACACTTAACACAGACTCAACTATGCAGCATATATTGAATCACTCCTGCTTGTCCCTGTTTCCATTCCTAAAATATTAAAATAATGCAAAAAGGCACACAAATGAAATATATAGGTATTAAAGGTTAGAACTTTCTTATAGGAAGTTCAGTGGAAAAAGTTGGGACACAGAACGGGCCATGAAGAGGATGGCCTTGATTTATAAGTAAAGGGAATTTATTGAGCTTCCCAATTCCACAGTTTGGGAACTGAAAACTTGTTTTCTTTTCTGCTGTCTGGAATAATCAGTATAAATTCATTCACAGGGATTATGATAGATAAATGTGAACACGTATTTCTTCAATGTCTTCCATGGTTATTGATTTACTTAAATTTCTCAGTTTCTCAATTTTGTAATTTACTTTTTCTTAGAAAATAATATATTTCACCCAGATTCTCAAATGCATAAATATAACATTCTGTTACCATTTTCTTATCTCAGAAACTGTCTTCACATTATCTTTCTCATACTTAATTTGTGTTTTGAAATTTTTTCTAAATCAGATTTGCCAAAGCCTGTAAGTTTCCTGGCCTTTCGCTCAATTGCTTGGTTTGATTATTTCTGCTTTAACTTTAATCCAGTTCCTTTCCATTGCTCTCTTTATGCTTATATATTCTATTCCCTGGTTCATTTTTTTCTATTCTCGCTTTGTAATAAATGCATTTGAGATTACATATTTTCCTCTGCTTAATGCTTTGCCTGTATTACATGAATTTTGATATATTTTGCTTATTATAAATAGTTTGTGATTTCCATTTAATTTCATTATTGAAGTTACAAATAAGAGTATATTTTTTAACAATTTAAATGGATAGACAAATTAATCATTCTTATATTTTAAAATTATATTGCCATTAAAAATGAAGTTATATGAAATTTCCCTTGGAATGTATTTATGAAATTCCCTGTATTTGAAAAATTATGTATTCTCTATTGCATACAGTACACTCTTCCCCACACAATCTCTCTGAATTGTATTTGAACAGATTAGAAACAGGCTCAGAGAGATAGCTAACTCACTTATCTAAGTAACATGTACAAGTACTCGCTAAGTGGTGAGGCAAATGTCAAACTCAGATCTGCCCTAAAACTACACTCATAATAACTATGACAGATTGCTTCCATAATTATTGATTCCCTTATCCTTCTCTCCCCAATACACTATGAATTTGCTGACAGCAAGTCTTATTTCAGGTTCTATGACAAAAGCTGTTACTTTGGTCACCCCCAAATGACCACTCCTCCTGGCATTCATTCTATTGTTCAGCACTTTCCTCTTAAATTGAATTGGTCTGAGACACATAGAACATGGCTCGATGATTCCACTTTTACACTCTTAAGAGTGCATGTAAAAACTCAGATGACCCTGTTGGAAAGACCGCTAGAGAGTCTAAATGGATAGGCCATGTGGAAAAGCTACATGGAGGTCCTGAAACTGCATGGATGAGAATAAAAAATCCACCTGATGAAAAGAAACAAGCTGCAAGCACAAAACCTCAGTCAAGCTGTTCCAAGTCCAGTGGACATCACGTACAATAGAGTTCATCCCTGATTTCTGTCTGAATTCTTGACTCACATAATCTGGGAGAAATAATAAAATGGCTATTGTTTCAAGCTACTAAGTTTTGGGGATAGTTTGTTGTGCTGCAATTGAAAACCAAAATAGCAGCCAATAGAGAGCCTTTGCTTTGCTAAACATTGTTGAATGGATAAACAAGTGAATGAATAAGTGAATGATGAGTGAACAGGCAACCTGACTGATGAGGGGTAGTGAACTTACTTTGTATACATACAAAAGAGCAGTTTTATTCCTAGTGAAATTATTTCCAGTTCATATGACAGCATGAACTAGGACAGCATATTGTGGTGTTCGAGTACAGCGTTCTACATCATTCGACAGCACGTGCTTAATTACAGTAGAAGCTGCCTCTGTTCTGGGCCATACACGGAGCTCAAAGGTTATGCTGGTGAGCGAAACCAGACAGGCGTCTGTCCCTGCGAGGCCCCCGGAAGGTGGCAAAGTGATTACGAAGAAGTCAAACTTCACACCATTATGGAGGCCACGGAGGACAGGGACCTGCAATTAGAGTGCATAGGGGTTCAGGGGAGCTGACGTGGTCAGGGAGGTCAGGGAAGAAAGCCAAGAATTGGTATCTGAGCTACAATCTGAGGGCCAGGGAGGACTTAACTTGATGAAGAAAGAAAGGAAGAGTAATGCTGGAAGAGGGGACAATGTGCAAAAGCTTAATAGTGGAAGGGAGTCTGGCAAAGGCCTCTTGAAAATATATAATAACCACAGATACACTGAGCATATTCTAAAAGTCTTTTTATTATTTGGTTACTTAATAATTTCACTCGATTTCTAATAATCTCAATATAGTACGGCTACTAGCCAAATATGTAAAATGAAGTTACTAATTAGAAAAGAACCAGCACTTTTTTCCTTACTCCATTACTGAGAATAAAAAGGCATGTATTCAGATAGATGCAGATGAAATGTGGTCAAAGTTATTATTTATAACGCTTATAAAACCTAGATTAACCTTAAAATATTCTATATTCAAGATGAAGAAGTTCACTATAAATTGCTCAAAATAACAAAATATTAGAGCAGAAGTTGTAATTAATACAAAGCATGAAAGGGAAATATTTCTTGAGAAATAAACATTTTTATATTTAACTTGTAGTATCCTAAGCAAATCTCTTTTATAATGAGCAATTCTCCCACCACTGAATTCAAAATGCATGTAAATTAATTAAGTGCTATTAATAATCTAATAATTGTTTAATTTATAGGATCTTTATCTGCACATTTACATTGTAATGTTTGAACTTGCTACCACCATGTGCTATATTTCTCTACTAAAAATATAATTGTTTACTGAATAAAGCACAGGGAGATTCTCTGGCAGTTTCCTGAAGGAAAGAAAAAAATAGTTTTTCTGTCTCCCTTGAAAAGAAATTAAATAAAAAAATCCTGCATTTTAACATTAAGATAGTGACACCCATGGATTGAGGCCAAGAACTTCAAAGTTAAAGTTAAAGCTGCCACTCTGGCCCTAAAACAGGCTCGTTTTGCAAAAAAGCCCTAGCTTTGCAAATTTAATTAAATATAAGTTCTAACCAGTTGATATAAGTGGCTCAGAAACCTCCTTATAGAAATTTCATCATTTAGATGGCCTTTTGTCCTCCACTTCCTCTCATGCAAGACAGACTCAATGTATATTTTTTCTTCTCAATTAAAAAAAAAATGAGGGGTAAAGAAAATATTTTACTACTTGGACAATCCAGGCTGAAGTTTCATGAAAAGGTACCCTTTTGCTTATTTAACTTAAGTGGTTTTATATATATATATATATTCCTTTACATAGATATGCTTTTTTCTTCAATTTACTTTGCTTTCTAATAATTGAAACAGACTAGGTAACATGAGAACTCAATTACAACCTATACATTAATACTCTCCCTCAACTTATTCTTAACCACATTACTGAATAGCAAGCTATTATTAAAGTTTAAAATAGCATTTTAAAAATGGTTAAGAAAAGTTCATTTCCATTTATCTCTAATAAACTCTTGAAGATTCTACAGTAATTATTTCTCATTGAAAAAAACTTCAACAAATAAAACAATTTTTTAATATTTTTAATTTATTTCTTTTCAATTATAGTTGACACTCAATATTGTTTTATATTAGTTTCTGGTGTACAGCATAGTGGTTAGAGATTTATATAGTTTACACCTTCTATTAGCCTAGTGCCCACATGGCACTATACACAGTTATCACAATATTACTGACTGTATCTCCTATGCTGTACTTTACATCCCCATGACTCTTTTGTAACTACCAATTTGTCATGTTTCTTAATCCTTTCAACTTTTTCACCCATTTCCCCAACCCCCTCCCATCTGGTAACCATCAGTTTGTTCTCTGTATCTATGAGTCTAAAACAATTGGTTTTAATTTCACAAGACTTTATATTTCATTCTATTCAAAAACCTTGACTTTGCCAACAATTCAAATTTATTTGCAGCCGCCAGAATTATTTTTGAGCTGCACAAAAATATTTCTAAAATGATCTTGTGCTTTTTAAAATCTGAAACTGGGGGGGAGAATGGAGTATATTTCCACAATATGTATTTATCAACTATTAAATACTTTTTAAATGAGGGTGGTGGATTTAACACAGAGAAGATACATAGTTTCTATAATCTGAAACAAATATATGTAGACAATTAAATTGGAGTGAAAGACTAAATAGGAAATACTATCTTGTATGTATATGTCACCATTGTATTCAAGAGATAGCACGTGTCACATCGTAACTAAGGCCCCCAAAGTAAACTGCAAGTGATACCAATGAACATGACATATTATAGTAGTCAGCTCCAAGAACCTGTGCCCTCAGAGAATCATCAAGAAATTAAGCAAAACTGTCAGAATAAACTATAGCAAGAACTCTGGGAAAAAGTCTGAGGTTTAAAGCAACCAAGCAAATACTGAAGCCAAACAAAGGAAACTTTAAAATGGCAGAAAAGATGTGATGTTTCTACTTTGCCGTGCCCCAACTCCCTCCTTGGATCACCAGTGGTCTTAACATTGGCAGCTAACCTCCCTACTTCATGACCCTGGTCCTCGGTTCCAGCAAAACCAGAGAGGATCCTACTTGAAAAGAATCTTTCCAGGGGACTCCTGGGAGAACACCACATGGCATCCGACTGTTTTGCCTACCTGGTAACTTCTCAGGGCAGGAAAGTGGCAAGAATTCCTTGAAAAACTGTAAAGTTAACTAACAATTCACAACTACCTGGAACAAAGGTTATGTATGACCGAAGCATATAATACAGCAACCAAAGCCTAGGAGAAAAAAAATGAGAAGAAAGCTTTTTAGTTGTTGTTGCTTTTTTTTTTTTTTTAACAGGGCACGTATAGGATCCATATATACTGAGGAATTTTAAAAGCCTCGTGCATGCCTAGAAGAGACCTAGTAAGACCTGTATGTTTTAACCTCTGCTGGTCTGTAGGCTCAGTGCAAGCAAGAAGGCTGACCCAGACGTGAAAAATCACCTGGCAAAATATTTAAGAAGTAATCTAACAAAAGCCAATCAGCAAAGACTTGTGTTAATCCAGATGAAATGGACAAATTTATAGAAACACACAAACTACCAAAACTGACCAAATAATAAATAGAAAATTTCAACAGATCTATAGCAAGAGATTGAATCGGTAATGAAAATCCTTTCAACAAAGACAAGAATAAGACCATAACACTTCACTGGTGAATTCTACCAAACATGTGAAGAACAATTAATCCTTTCCAACCTCCTTCAGGAAACAGAAGAGGAGTGAAGACTTCCTAATTCATTCTGTAAGGTTAGGATACCCTGAACCAAAGCCAGATAAGAACACAATGTAAAATGAAAACTACAAACCAATACTGCTTATGATTGTGGATGAAAAAAAAATGCTCCACAAAATAGTAGCAAACAAGACAACAGCATATTAAGAGGATTATACACCATGACCAAGTGGGATTACCCTAGGAATGCATGGGTGGTTCAACATAAGGAAATCAATCAATGCAATACTCGCATTATCAATCACATTAATAGTAGAAAAAAGAAACCCATCTGATCATCTCAACTGATGCAGAAAAAGCATTTGATAAAATCAAATACACTTTCTTGATTAAAAAAAAAGTCAGAAAACTAGGGATATAAAGAAAAGTCTATAAAATGATAAAAGACTATTTTGTAAAACCTCCAGCAGGCATCACCAGTGCTTTCAACATTGTACTAGAAGTTCTAGCCAGAGCAATGAGGCAGAAATAAGTTACATACATACATACATACATACAACATAAATGGCATAAGAATTGGAAAGGAAGCAGTAAAACTATCTCTATTTATAGATTATATGATCTTACATATGTAGAAGCTACAAAAATGTATTAGAAATAACTGAATTCAACTGAAGATCAATATAAAAATCACTTGTGCTTATACACAGCAGTAATAAAGAATCCAAAGAAGATATAAGAAATCAAATCCATTTACAATAATATCCAAAATAAAATAATAAATAGTAATAAATGTAATCAAGGAAATGACAGATTTGTATAATTAAAACTATAAAATATTATTGAAAGGAATTAAGAAGACTAAATAAATAAAAAGATATCTGTATTCATGGATGAAAGTCTTAATATGATGAGATAGCAATACTACCTAAAGTGGTCTACAAATTCGATGTAATCTCTGCCAAAATTCCAATGTCTTTTTTCACAATTGAAAAAGCCAACTGTCAAATTCACAGGAAATTACAAGGGACCTCAAATAGCTAAAAAAAATATTGAAAAAGAAAAACAAAATTTCAGCACTCATACCTCCCAATCTCACAACACAATATTGCAAACAGTGTGGTACTGGCATTGGACAGACATATAGATCAATGGAATAGAACTGAAAGTCCAGAATTAAACCCAAACATACGTGGCCAATTGAATTTCAACAAGGATGCCAGGACTACTCAAAGTGGAAAGAATAGCATCTTCAACAAATGGTATACTGGGACAACTGGATATCCATAAGCAAAAGCATGAAGTTGGACTCTACCTCACTCCATAACTTTAATTCCAAATGGATAAATGACTTAAACAGAAGAGCTAAAACCATTACTGTTAGAAGAAACTGCAGGAATATATTTTCATGACCTTGGATTTGGCAATAGATTATTAGCTATGACATAAAAGTACAAGCAACAACAAAAAGAACAGATAAATTGGAATTTCTTAAAATTAAAAACTTATGTATATCAATGTATACTATCAAGAGAGTGAAAAAAACACCACCACACAGAATGGAATAAAGTACTTGCAAATCATGTATCTGTTAAGGGTTTAATATCCAGAATACTCATATATAACTCAAAAAAAAAATCCATGGGCAGAGGACTTGAACAGAAATTCCTCCAAAGACGGTCAAATGGCAAACAAGCACTTGAAAATATGCTCAACATTAGCAGTCATTGTGGAAATGCAAATCAAAACCACTATGAGATATTACTTCACATATATTAGGATGAATTTAACCAAAAATGTAAAATATTAATAACAACTGTTGATAAATGTATGGAGAAATTAGACCCCTCACACTGGTGGGAATGTGAAGTGATACGATTGTGGCTTCTCAAACAGTTAAACATGGAATTACAATTACCCAACCATTTCACTACTAGGTATACGCCCAAAAGAAATGAAAACTTATGTCCATACAGAAATGTGTCTAACAGGGCTTATAAAATCATTATTTGTAATAGCAAAAGGATAAAAAATACCCAAGTATCCATCAATAGGGGAATGAATAAATAACTGGTGTATATGTAAAATAGGAATGTTATTCAGCCATAAAAAATGAAGTACGGATACGTGTTAACAATATGGATGAACCTCAAAAACATTATGCTAACTGAAAGAAGCCAGACATGAAAGGTATGACCCCGTTTATGTGAAATATCCAGATTAGCAAATCCATAGAAACAGAAGGCAGACAGGTGGCTGCCAGAGCTGGGGGAGGTAGAAAAAACTGTGGAATAACTGTCTAATGGGTCTGGGTTTCCTTCTGAGGTGATAAAACATTTTGGAACTAGATAGAGTTGGTAGTTCCACAACATTGTGAATGTACAAAATGCCATTAAATTGTTCATTTTAAAAAGATAAACTTTATGACAGTGACTGGATGATAGGAAGTTACTATTATTACTATGTTATATATTTCTGCAGACCAAAAGTCATTACTCAGATCTGTGAAAACTCAGATACTCAAGAATGAAATGTTAGGATTTTTGTCTTATGGAAAGAAATCTACTGGACATTATAAGAGCTGACACCTGAGCCTACTGGACAAATTATCCATTCTTAAGTTATAAATATGACCTTTATTAAACAGCTAGAAAAGGAAGTGAAATGTGCAAATAAACCAGAAATGTCAATAAATGGGATCTTGAAAATAAACTTGTGCCGGGTATGCACAAAGAAAATAAAAGGTTAGGGCGAGTTGTGGACAAAACGTAAGCCTAAATGTCAGAAAGATGCAGTGGAACGCTCGCATTTCTATCTACTAAGCTGTTTTCTCCCTTAGTCCCCATGGTCACTGGCTCCTTTTTTTGGCATCCTGCTCATAAGCCCTTGACCATCCTGACAAAAATGGTTGAGAACCACATTGGGCCAGATAAATTACCTGGTGAATCCTTTCCACCTGCTGGAGTGACATGCTTTGCAGAAACTGAAATAGCTGGTATTTAGTAAGAATGACGGAAGTGCCAACAGTTTCATTTTTGAGGTATGAGGTTTTGTCCTTAAGCATCAACCGTTAAGTTGGGAGTGAAATTTTAATTCACTAAAATTTAATTCCACAAAAATACATGGATCATCTATTATGTGTCCAGATCCATGATAGATTTCAAGACAGGGCTGAGACCTGAGAAGGCATGTTGAAAGCCACAACAGCATGCTTCACTGAGAAAAATACAGATATAGAAGAAAAGGGGTCATGGTCTCGGTTTCCTCACGTCCCGGGAACACTGCAAACCCTGACAAATGCAGAGGCCTGCAGTGAGGCTACGATTAAGAAGTAGATCGACAGTATCTCAAAAATGTTACAGGGTAGTCTGGGAATGGCAAATACTTCTCCCTAACGGAGGCAGTGAACATAACACTCCATCTCATCAAACCTGGATGTGACCTCAGAATACATAATAGTCCTCAGAGAGCCCCCATGGCCAGATCGGCCATGGCACGTAGAGAGTATAAATGAGAGGGGTTATCACTAAAAACTGAAAATGTGAATTAGATTTTCCAAATCTCCTCAGTATCACTACAGCTTCTGTCAGCTAAGAAAGGCTAAGAAACCACATTTTTCAGATCTTAGTTCAGTAGCTTTCATCTTGTTCAGGTGGTATTTTCCTTTTATTGCTTCCCCCAATCAAAGACGTCTGCTACAAATTAAATAATCATTACTAGAATCCATTGCCTGTGACCATAAGCCAAACACCACTACCCAAAACACTTGACATACCTTGTGTCGAATGTAGGAACAAACTACAGAATGTGATTTTCTAAAAGTAGGTATGTCTAAAAGGCTTTTCTAAAAGAAATGATGCCTGGTTATAGCAATCACTAACAGTAAATGAGGACTTTATAGCTTGCAACTGGATTTGATAACCACAATAAATCATTTTCTGTTTAAAGCTGATGGGGTAGCTATTAATATCCCCATGAGAGATGAAGTGACTCACCCAAATTCTTGTTACAAGTAGCAGTGCAGGGTCTCAAACCCTCTCCCAGATTCCAAACACATTAGACCTGACTTCAGATACAAAGAACTTTGAATGAGACTGAAATGTAATAATTTATTGCCTGACCTCCCTTTCGGATCTCTGCCTTGCATTTGGTTTCTGTGTATGAACTCCAAAAGAATCTCTTGCAGATATTGTATATTCTCTTGATCTATAATGCAAAAATTTCCAGCACCACTGCAAAATTAAAATCATCTAATGTAAAATGTCTAAACACTATCACTTCTTTTTTAAAAACTCAGCTGCAAGGCATTAAGGAGCACTGGGTGAAAACTGGGAATCTAGAGCTAGTCAGCCTAGGAATGAAGCCTGATGGCAGTACTGTGTGACCTCAGGCAAGTATTTAACCATTTTGTTCTAGACTATAAAGGGGGATAATGATATTAACTACCTCAAAGAGATGTTGAGAAAATTGAACAAATTAATATCAGTAAGTAAAGTGCTTAGGATAGCACCTGGAACCTAATAAGTGCTCAATAAATATAAGTTATATTTAGCCAAAAATCTACTACTATCTAGTAAACTGTCCCCAGGAGTAAATTAATCTACTTGAGAAGTTGTGTTAACTCCTTTTAAGTCTCCCCAGTGACATTCAGTCCATCGTTTACTCCTGAGTACTTTGCTATTCCCTTTGTATGTAACAACACCTGCCACTTAAAAGTAAACTAAATTGTTACATTGTTCCTCTCTGAAATTGATCCTTTATTTCCATATTTCACTCTGTTTTCACCTCAAAACTGAAAAGGTCTCTGCCTTTTAGCATGAACAATTTTCTCATTGGAAGGGAAGAAATATATTACCTCTGCAAAGATAAGTGGAATGTTTCAAAGAGCTATGCCTGGCATCTTTCAGAATAAGATTCATTTAAGTCAGAGACAGCTCTGTGTCAGATCAGGGGCAGATCCAAAGTTTTGTGGGGGACTAAACAGCCTATTTGGCCATTTTACCAAATCTTGAGAGCACTGCCTTATTTGCAAGTTTATTTGCATGGATCTTATCAATATCAAATGTACTTGTATGCCTGCCTTACTCGACACATGACTAGAAACTGTTCCCGTCCAAGTCCACCAGCAGTAAAAGCAGCAGCTCTGCAGTTGTATGCAAGTCCCAGTGCTAAGGATAAGGCAATGAAAACCACATTTCATGGTTTTATGAGTTATATTTGGTGACTGAGGTTTGCCCTGAGGAACCCTACATTTAACCTAGAAATATTTGTGAATACAATCACGTTTTTCTCTTTCTTTTTTTTTTTTTCCTTCTAGAGGTGACAGCCACTAGAAATATGATCAAACTGAGAAAGTAGTGTAACAGATTTTTCAACTTTGACTCATGGAATTCTATACAGAAGTTTTATATTCATAGACTACAGACTATCTAGATACATTGTAAAAAATGGTTAATCCTTTCATTTAAACTTATTATTACAGTGAGAAGAGCTCAAGCAGAGAACATAGAAAAGGACTAAAAAGAATAAAAAGTTACCCATTATTTGCATTTTGTAAAAAGTACTAAAATGGTTGCTACACAGAGTTGAGACTGCTGCTGATAGTGGTTAAGAATGCCAAGAACATTGAGTTATCTAATAGGGCAGTCCACGACTATTGTGGCAAACTGCATTTCAACAATATCTCCCAGTCCTCATGTTCTTCTTACTGTGTGACTCTGACACTCCTCCAAGAGAGGTGGGTTTCTATGTTCCCTCCTCTTAAAACCAGATGGATTTCTGACTCATGAAAATAACACTAAGTGACTACTGAGGACAGGTATAAAAATGTGATAAACTTTTGCTTGTTTCTCTTCAGATACTCACTCTTAGGACCCAGCCATCATGCCAGGAGGAAGCCTGATCAGTTTACAAAGTGGCCCCCAGGACACAGCCCTGGCTGAGCTCTGAGCAGAAGTCAGCATTAATTGTACGAATGAGTCATCATGAAAAGTAAATCTCCCACCCCACCCCCAAGTGAGTCACCCCACCTGATGTCATGTGGACAGAAATGATCTGTAACTATTGAGATTCATGAACAAAATAAATTATTGCTTTTATTTTAGGGCACTAACTTTGGGGGTGGTTTGTTATGAGGCAAAAGATAATTACTTATATGAATAATAGGAGTTATATAATAACTGAAATAGTAAAAGATTTATTGTGGGGCAACACTGCAATAAAGGTTTTAAATATAGTATCTCAGTTAATTCTCACAATAACCCCATGGCATACAGAGTATTTTTACTCCCAAATTATATACTGGGATATTGAAGCACACACACAGTTGAAGTAATTCATCCATCAGCTAGTAATTGGCAAAACTGGGCTATAAACTAGTAGGTCTCACTGCAAAGCCAATGCCCTTAACCAAAACATTGAGCAGCTAGGAGAAAATTTCACTTAAGATCCAATAGTTGTTCTTGAAATGCAGCTGAGTCAGGATAAGCTGCCTCAGGCCCAGCTCAGTTACATCCCTGTCTTTCTAATGAGACACACATCCAGACAGACTACCCCTTTCCCAATACTGATGAGAGAGTTTACTGTCATAAAAGGCTCCTCTTCAATCTCAGTGATCCTAAGGCTGGAATAAAAAACAGTCAATCTAGTTCATTTATTGCTTTCAGTTTTATATCCTTCGTATGAGTGAAATCATATGGTTCCCAACTTTTTCTATCTAAAAAGAGAACCATATGATTTCACTCATACATGGGATATAAAACTAAAAGCAACAAATGAAAAAGACAAACAAACAAACAAACAAAAATGCATGGACACAGACAACAAATTAGTGGTTACCAGAGGGGAAGGGGCAGGGGAGGTGGTAGAAGAGGGGAAAAGGGGGCAAAGAGCTATATGGTGATGAGAGGAAAACTGACTCCAGGTACTAAGCACCTAACGCAACAGATAGATGATGTATAACAGAACTGTACACTTGAGACCTATAGAATTTTACTAACCAATATCACCCCAATAAATTTAATACAAATTAATTAATTAAGAGACTGACCATTAAAAAAAGAGCCAATCTATTACTAAAGATTTTAAAATAAAATTTCAATATTGAACACATTCGTTGTAAAAAAAAAAATGGAAAGCTCAAATAAATATAAATGTTAGATGACTCATAATAGTATTCAGAAACAACCACTGTTAACATTTTGATATAAAAGTATTTCCTTCCTTTCTTTCTTTCCAATTTCTATTTTGTTTTTATTACCATTAAAATTACAGGCAATAAAATTTTATGTCCTGATTTTCTCACAATTACATAATCAGCTTATTCCTGTGTCATTCATAAAAATCTCTGAATACATTTTTAAATGGTTGCAAAAGGACCATCTCCATGGATATAGAATAATTCACATTTTATAGAAGGACATCGGGTTGCTCCTATCTTCTTTCCTCTTATAAATAATTCTACAATGAACATCTTTCTTACAATTTCCTTAGGGTAACTTTCTAGAGCAGAAATTACTGAGTTAAAAATAGGTTTGTGAAGGATTTTTAAATATATTTCCAGAAAGATACTACGTTACATTCCCAGGCACAGAGTCACACCTTACTCTGTTCTGCGTTCGTTATCATTTAAAACATTATTTTGGAATTTGATAACTTACAAGTGCTATTTTTTATTTTAATTTTCATTTTATCAATTACATATACAGGGGATTCAAAATGATCTTATATGAGAGAACATAGTAATTAATATAATACTAAAACAATATAATTTTAAAACAATATACTAATATAATAGCGGCTACCTTTTATTGAATATTAGCTTTGTTCTTGGCATCTATTTAAGCCCTATATATACATATAATCTATATAACAACACTAAAAAGTAAGTATTTTCTCTTCTGACACACAGTTCAAGAAACTGAGGTTCAGATGCACTGAGTTACTAGCTGAGGCTACAGACTGTCCATGCTGGGGATACCAATCCAGATCTGTCTGACACCAAAACTTACGCTCTTCCTATTAGTTTATAGTTTCCATTGGGTTAATGAATGACTGCGGGAGACAGGTAATAAAAATTATAAATAATTCAAGTTAATTATCTTTACTTTAACCAATACATAGATGTATATGGGAAAAGAAATGTCTTCCAAATCATGTTTTCCTAAGGATAATAAAATAAATGTTCTAATTTTTGACACATGGCTATGAAGTAAGAGAATTTATGACTTAAAAATTCCTGTTCATATACAGCAATGGTTCACAAATTTTTTGGTTACAGGACAGCTTTATTTTTTTTTAATTCATTTTTATTGTTAGACTTATTGGGGTGACATCTGTTAGCAAGGATTACATAGGTCTCAGGCATACAACTCCACAGTGCATTGTCAACTTCATGTATAATAAGTTCACCACCTAATGTGACCTCTCCTTCCATCACCTTATACTTAGCTTCCCCCTCCTCCTCTCCCACCCCCTCCCCTTTCTCCCCTCCCTAACCCACTCGTCCCCAAATAAACATTAAACTATCGATTGTGTCCATGGGTTATTTGTTTGTTCATTTCTTTTTTTCTTTGCTTTCAGTTTTATATTCCGCATATGAGTGAAATCATGCAGTTCTTTGTTTTTTCTGTCTGGCTTATTTCACTTAGCAT